>BSBN01000482.1:11145000-11372500 GCA_027924645.1 Cunninghamia lanceolata
GGACCCCAGACACCTCCGATGAGGAAGTTAACTTTTGTTTGACTCTGAGGTGGATTTTGTTGAGAGGCCTCCCAATATAGCTTTGGAATTTTAAACCCCAATTCCTCAAACCCTTTGGTAAAGTCCTCAAACTAGATTAAAGTAGGGTTTCATTACTTCACCTAGATGCTAGCTTAGTAGTGGATTTTGAACAAAGATATACAAATTCCTAAAATAATTGAAATCAATTGTGACAATAAAAAAATTAAATTGGAGCTAATTGGGTTCGGGGGGCTGAACTCCAGTTTCTTATGCAAAAGAGATGGCCATCAAATGAGGGACTGCCCTCTTATTTAGCATAGATCTAATAAAGGAAACCCAAGGTTTGAGGCTAGGGTAAAAAAGGTTGATAACTACACCCTTGAGGATCTAACAACTCAACCTTCTCACCTAAGGCAAAGGATACTCCTCCTGATATATGAAACAAAGAGATTATTTGTGATTTTGAAGGCATTCCTAATGATGGCTCAATTCCAAATATGGATGCAAACATTGGGTTAGTGCCTATCCCTTATGATTTTGACTTAGAATCAGATTCAATGCATAGTGAACAACAAGAAATGGATGACATCAAGAGCACCCAAGGTGGATCTGTTAGTCTCCTCTCATTAGATGGAGAAGAAAGTGGTTCTCTCATGGATGATGATCCAGCTTTAGCATCACAAATAGAAGATACTTAGATCCTAATTGGTAAAGGGCCTTATGACTCTGAAAAGGTAGAAGCTAAAACACTAGAGTTAAATAAAAGAAAGGAGACACTTAAAACTGGAGTAGTCTCAGATAATGGATTTATAACTGTAAAGAAAAAAAAATGTCCAGCAATTAGCCCTCAAAAAAATAAGGGAAGATGCAGAGTTAAGATACAAGTTGGAAAAATTGAAAGACCAAGTTGGTAAAGCCAAAATTGCAGACCCTTCTAGGTTGTATTTGAATCCCATAACCAAGGCATCTTAAAAATTGATGATCCCCCATGGGGTATATTGGAGAGGTCAAAAGAAGTAGACAAATCAGAGGATGGAAGAAAAAAAAGGAAATACATGAGTAGAACTGACAGTTCAATAAAACTTGGAAAAAATGGGAAAGATGAAGGAATCTCCAAATATTTTGATAATGCAAACACATAAGTGCCCCCTCCTTCCCCACCAAATTTTAGTTTGATGATTTCTCTCAGTTGTTCTAGTTGGAATGTAGGAGGGTTAGAATCATCAAATAGGAAATATGTAGTTAGAGATTTTTACAACAAGAATAAAAACATGGAAATTCTTTGTCTACAAGAAGTAAAGGCAGTTGGTTTTACACTAGAAAATACAATTAGATTTATCTAAGATGCACTACACTTCATCTCCAATCATGCTAAGGGAAGGGGGGGTGTATCCCTCATGATAAATAGAAAATGGGAGAGTCAAATATTAGAATGGGGTTGTTCTCCTTGCAACAGATGTGTTTGGATAAAATTGAACTTTGATGGGGTGGAGTGTGGGATTTGCACCCTCTATGCTCCTAAGGACTATGTGAGAAGAGTTGAATTATGGAATAGATTAGTCTCTAGCCTTCCTAAGATTCCCTAGACCTTAGTAGGTGATTCTAATATGATAGAAAGTGTAGATGATAAGGCATGAGGTCTACCTTTAGTATGGAAAGGGAATGAAAGATTCTTTTGGCAAAGGCTTAAAAAGACCTTAAACCTTTTTGTCCCACTTGAGAGAAGTAAAAAATAGAGTAGAGGGATATGATTTACCTAGTCCAACACTCATAAAGCCAATAGAAGAATCTTTTGTAGATTAGACATATTTTATGTCGACAATGATGTATTTTTATTAACGCTCTCGAGAAAGAAAACGAGGTTCAAGTGATTCCTAACCCAATGTTAGATCATCACCCCATTAAGACAATCCTGTCTATTAAAAACCATGAAAACAATATTAAGGTTAAGAAAGGATCCTACTTCAAATTAAACTATGACCTACTCAAGGATGAAGACATTATGGGAGGGATAAGAGTTTTAAGCGAAACATGTAGAACTATGTTTATAAACATGGGTCCCTACATTTATTGGAGCAAGCTAATTCATTCCTACAAATCATTCTTTCAAATTGTGGGAAAAAAATATGCACTAGATAGGAAAAAAGAAGAGCTCATACTTCAAAAATAATTCTTACAACTTGAGGAAGGAATGTAGAAAAATCCCAACACTGAAGCAATAGAAAAGAAATCTAGGGAGGTTAAGCATAGGTTAAGAAGGCTCCAAGTAAAAGAAGCCCAAGGTGCTAAAGTTAGAGCTAAAATGAAGTGGTTAGAAGAGGGTGAAAGGGGTTCAAAATATTTTTTCAATCTTTTGAAATACAAATATAGTAACGAGAATATCTAATCACTAGTGGTGGATGGAGTAACTCTCAACAGTGAAAAAGAGATACTTGATGCCTTCAAAAAATTGTATGAAAATTTGTTTAAGTTTCAGGATAGTAAAGAAGGATGCATGGAAGCTAAAGAATCATGTAGCAAAGTATGTAAATTCAAGGTTAAACTTGAAATGGCCCTTGCCTTGGAAAAAATCATTTCAAAGGAAGAGATAAGGAAAGTTATTAACACAATGAGTAATGGGAAGTCCCCAGGGGTTGATGGACTGCCTGTTGAATTTTGCAAGAGTAATCTGGACTAGATAGTAGATGATCTATTAGAGTTATATAATGAAGCATTTGAAAAAGGGACATTAGGTGAGGTAATAAACAAGGGCATAATTAAACTAATTCCTAAAGAAGGAGATACGATAGATTTGAAAAACTAGAGACCAATAACTCTATTAAATATCTCCTACAAAATCATAGCTAAGATTCTAGCCTTGAGGGTTAGAGATTTCTTGCCAGAGATTATTAGTCATACACAAACTAGTTTTATTAAAGGAAGATACATATTGGAAAATATAATCACAAGATGGGAAGCTCTTCAGTGGGCCAAGGACCCTAACAAAGATGCTGGAATCCTCCACCTTGACTCTAAGAAAGCTTATGACCGTCTTAAGTGGTCATTTGTCCTAAAAATTCTCAAGGCTATTGGATTCCCGTAGACCTTTTGTAACATGGTCTTGACCCTCTTTGAGGATGCTTCTATCCAAGTAGAAGTGAATGGTTAGCTTTCTACCCCATGCAAAATGGGTAGATCCATTAGGAAAGGATGTCTGCTTGCCCCATCTCTTTTTGTGATAGCTTCAAAGGCCATGCACTACCTCTTGAGATCTTACTTGATTGAAGGCAAACTTGAGGGGATCAATCTATCTAGTGGAGAGAAACTTCTCAATGTCTAATTTGCAGATGATATAGCATTGTTTCCTAAATCTAACCCTCAAGAATTTGACAATCTAGAGAAGAGACTAAATATTTTCTGCTTAGCTTTAGGTGCAAAAATTTCCCCTGCTAAATCTATATTCTTGACATGGAAGCAATCAGTGCCTAGTTGGTTAAATCTTAACAAGTGGCAATGGGATGGTCCCTCTAAGCAAGTTCAGTTCTTAGGGATTCCATTTCCTATCAACCCTTCACTAAAGCAAATGTGGGAATGGCTTTTCACTAAATTGGAGAAGAAGCTCAAAAGATGGAACATAATGCATCTGTCACTTGTTGGCAGAACACATATATGTCAAAAACATTTATTAGCTTACTCAATTTATTATTCTTCTATGTGGCTCTTCACCAAATATTTGTTTGAATTGATTCATAAATTAATTAGGGATTTCCTATGGTCTAATGGCAAGGGAAGACCTAAGAAGCAACTGGTAAAATGGGAATGATGATGTATCAATAAAGACGAGGGAGGCCTGGGTCTGAAGGACCTTAGACTTCAAGGTATTGCCCTTGCATCCAAATGGATTACTAAAGCCCTAGAGGGAGAAGAACCATGGAAGGTCTTGGTTAGAAAAAACATTGAAAACTCAGTGCCTTTAAAAAAGAAAGATTGGGATGTTATCAATTTTTATGATGCCTTGTTAGGGGATTTTAAAACCAAACCAGGAGGATCTGTTGTTTTTAGATGCATTTGGCAACCCTGGGAACATGCCAAACCTTTCATCATAAACAAGAGTGCAGTAATTATGGAAAAGGGGGAAATTTGGAGCAATAGATCAATTTGGTGGAATGTTCTAAATAAAGGCAATCCTCTAGCCTTGCTGCAAGGATGTTCTAGAAAATTGTGTAATCATAAAGGTTTGAGGAACTTCTCTGATCTATTTGAATCTGACAAGCTCAAAGAATGGGAATGGTTGAAATCTCATTTTAACCTAAGGGGGTACATAATAGAACATTCTCTATAGTTGAGAAAGCTCTGATAAGGAATTTAAATCCCAAATGGTTTCTAGTCAGGGAAGGATTCCTTAAGAGGCTGAGATGGAAAGATGATTCACCTTTCCTACAAATCTGTCCTAAAAAACTATACAGAATGCTAACCAATACTCAATCCATCTCGCAACATGGGCTCCTTAGGGCTAAGGGAAGTGTCAAAATCTCTTAAGTTAATTTGGTCTAGGTTGCTTGAGCCAAAAATAGCTACTTTTAGATAGCTTTTATTACTGAATAAGATTTGTTTAAGGGTAGAGCCTAGGAGTTGCAGTCTATGTAATGTGCCTAAGTCTTTACCTCACATTTTCTTTGAATGTTCTTTTGCCAGGTCTATTTGGGAGAAGTTTATGGGTAACATATGTGATTGGTCTTCTCTTGTTAATGTCATTAGAAATGAGATCTTGTTTGGGTTTGTGATTGGTCTTAACTCTAAATCTAACTTTTTCTAGTTTGTTTTGTCCTCTAAAATCCTTTGGTATTTGTGGAAGAAAAGAAATGAAGAGTTTTTTCTTGGTAGGGAGAGGGCTCTTATTGGGACTCTCTCGAGTCTCACTACTTACAAATTTTTTGAGCAGGTAATGGTCACTTTAGAGCTCTCTCTGGACAGATTCAAGGAGCTTCTAGTAGATGGAACTAGGTGTTACAAAGAAGACATCATAGAGATTGACTTTGGAGACATCTACCCAAGGAGAATCAAAGAGAGATTTCTGAATTCCTACACAAACTTCCAAAATTATTATTCCAAGCTAAAATAAAAAGAAAAAAAGATAGAATGAGATGTTTAAGCACTGGGAAGTAATTGGCCAAAACTTCAATGTAAATTCAAACCAACGCAGAGCTATCCCCAAAATTGGTGCTATTCTTGACATAGACTCCTTCTCCAATAGTGAGAACTTGAAATACATTTGGGACCATGAAATGGGCTAGAATAGTGATCCTAATGTTACAAACATGTGTCTAATCAATGTGGTCATTGATGTCAAAATATCATTGTTGCTATTGGTGTCAATTGTACTCCATTTTGTTGCATGTTTAGAAGACTAAAATGTTGAGGATGTTAAGAAAATTAATGAAGATAAATGTATGTAGACCATATGGTTGTATAGAGGATTGTCTGAAGTAGCTACTAATATTTGAGATGTCCGCATTAAGATTTGAAGAAGCTATGGCCATCTAAGTAGAACTCGGTTTTGGCAATTGTTCAGAAGAGACAGAGTGACAGTAAATTGGTTTGGATTGCTCTACATTGAAATATTATTATATGTGGATCTAGAGGCTTGTTTGGGAAGTCAGTGTGTATCATCAACTCAAGTGGTTCATGGTTTGGAGTCCACTAGCAATCTCTCTAGTGTGACAGTCATGGTAGAGAGTGTTCTTGAGGTTCCAAATGAAGATGCAAGTGATTCTGATGACTTGGAGGAGTGCTGATGTTTTTTGTTGAATTCAATGTGCTTGTGGATGTTTCTGGATCATGTGACTGCTATGTTGGAGATCCATATTGAATTTTGAGCTCATTGGTGAAGATTTCTTTCTTGGTGTTGTTCTTCCCAGTCTTGGTTAACCAGATGTTTCAAGCATGTTGTGGATGATCTAAGAGCAATTATTTGGAGCGTGGCATGTTATTGGCAGAAGATTCAAGTATAAGATATATTTGGCTGATAGTTTAATGTTTGTAGTGTCAACCTTGATGTCCATTCCAAGATTGATGAAGCATATAAATACTTGCGAATGAGTTGTGGAAATGTGTCCTTCAACGAAAATGATTAAATCATAAGAAAGGTACAAAGGCAAAGCAGAGAAGAAGAGGAGCAGAGGAACAAGACCAGTGAGGTATTAAGAGATAGTGAAGAAGTGTTTGGGGCAAAGAAAAAGTTTTGTGAGGATACAAAGGAACTGAACCAGGCATAAAGAAGATGCTATTTCATAGTTCATTCTTCCTGTATTCAACATAAATTCCTATAGGTAGTGAGCCTCCTTGAGTAGTGAGCTCTAGGCAGTGAGCCCTAAGGCAAGTTCTTTTTTCATTTCTTCCAAGTACTTTTAACAGGGTACAAATCATGTGGGTTAACGCCCATTGTGGTTTTCCCTTAACTGGGTTTCCACGTAAAAATTTTGGTGTTATGTGTGTTTAATTTGCTTCTGCTCATGTGTTGTTAATTCATGCTTTAATGTTTACATCACTAATCTAATTGAAAGTTGATAAAGAAGTTTAAAAGAAGAAAAAGGTTAATTGTGGGACAAATTATTCACCCCCCCTCTTAGTTGTTTGAACTAATTCTAACAATTGGTAGCAGAGCCAAGTTCCTCTAAAAGAAGCTTGACCACTTGAGGAGATCGAAGATGTCGACTTACAAGAAGGAAAATATGAGATTTGATGGAACAAATTACTCCCTCTGGAAGGTACACATTAGTGTCATTTAGAATGTATGGGTGATGCCTTTTGGTTAATAACTAAGAATGAGTATAAGATTCCAAAGAATGGCCCTACAACTCTAGATGAACTCAGGGAAGCTGAATGCAATATTTGAGCTAAAGAAGCATTATTGAGTGCCTTGACTAATACAAAATTGGCAAATGTCTTGGATTTAAAAACTACTCATGAAATCTAGAAAAAGTTGGAAAATCTATATGAAGGTGACAAATATGTCAAATGTGCCAAGCTACAGGGCTTAAAGGGTAAATATGAAAGGTTGGTAATGAGTGAAGATGAAAACGTTACTTCCTACATGCAGAAAGTAAATGAACTTGTGACTGATATCATAAATGCTAGTGGAGTATTGGAAGAATTAGAGATTGTTGCCAAAACGCTTAGATCCTTACTTGCAACATACAAACATAAATATGTTGCCATTGAAGAGATCAGGATAGTGACAACTATTACAAGGGATCAGTTAGTTGGCAAGATTTCAACATTTGAAATGAGTGAGTTTGTTGATTCTCTTCCTAAGTCTGAATCTGCATTTAAGGCTAGTGTATATGGAAAACAAAGATATGATCTTGAGTCTATTGAACTTGAAGCTCTTATTGCCAAAAGAGTGCCAAGAGGATCCAATAAGTATGAAGGAAAGTTTCCATTCAAATGTTCTGCTTGTAATAAGATTGGTCATTTTGCCTCAAGATGTCTGGAGAAATTTTCAAAGCCAAAACCTAATAGATATAAAGGTCAGAAGAAATGATACTATGTCCAAGAAGATGGAGAAGGAGTCACAGATGATGAATCTAATCATGGAGGTTCCACTAAAGGTGATTGGGTGTTCATTGCTATCAAAGAAGAAGATCCTATGTCTACTGAATCTGCTAGTTGTACAAATGTCGAAAGTGCCTTGGCTTCATAGGCTGTTGAAAAGGATGAATGGGTGATTGATAGTGGATGCTCTCATCATATGACTGGTGATAAAAGTAAGTTTGTATGCTTTGAAAAATATGAAGCTAGAATGGTGAAATTTGGAGACAACTTAGATGGTAGAATCCATGGCAGAGGATCCATCTCTTTTAATGATAAGAATAACACTAATGATGTCCTCTATGTGGAAGGACTGAAGCATAATCATCTCAATGTTGGTAAATTGGTTGACAAGGGTTATGACCTCAGATTCAAGGATGGAAAATGTAAAATCTTGGAAAGCTCTAGAACTAAAATTGCATTTGGTACTTAGACTAGAGGTAACATCTTTCATTTAAGGAGTTCTGGTAAGAGTTGCTTAATTGCCCAGGTTGATCAGAGTTTGTTGTGGCATAGAAGAATGTGTCATGTAAATTTTGGTAACATTGTCAAGATAAGCTCTACTTAGGCTGTGAGAGATCTACCAAAACTTATGAAACCTCATAGCATGTGTAGAGAATGTCAATTGGGTAAACATAACAAAATTTCATTCAAGAGTAAAGAACAATTTTCAAGAGGACTACTGGAACTTGTGCAACTGATCTATGTGGCCCTTCCAGAATTAGGAGTGTGTAAGGAGATAGATATTTTATGTTGTTGATTGATGATTACTCCTAGATGATGTGGGTAACCTTCCTAAAAGAAAAATCAGAAGCTCTTGACAAATTCAAGGTGTTGAAGGCTATGGTAGAGAATGAGATTGGTGTGAAAATAAAGTGTCTAAAATCTGACAAAGGTGGAGAGTTTACCTCCGGTGAGTTTGATTCATTCTATGAAAAGCATGGAAAAAAAGATAGTTATCTGCTCCTAGGACTCCTCAGGAGAATGGAGTTGTGGAAAGAAAGAACCAAACCATTCAAAAAGTTGCTAGGACCATGATGATGGAAGTAAATGTTCCACAAGTTTATTGGAGAGAGACTATGAGTACTACTCTCTACACTCTTAATCGGGTGCAGATCAAAGGCAATTCTTGTAAGACACCTTATGAACTATGGTTTGGTCATCCTCCTACTATGAGATATTTTTGATTTTTTGGTAGTAAATGCTATGTCAAAAAAGATGAGGATATAGACAAGTTTGATATAAGAAGTGATGAAAGAATATTTTTGGGTTACTCTACTCAAAGCAAGGCTTACCGGTGATTTAACAAGAGATTGAAAAGGATTGTTGAAAGTGCAAATGTTAGAGTTGATAAAAGCAAAGAAGGTCATTCCAAGTCTTGTGGATATGAATCAAATGATCAAAATGAAAGTCAAAGTCAAGAAAGGTAAGTTCAAACCCAGACTCAGATCCAGATTGATCCAGAAAATTCAGTGACACAAGAGGATAATGCAAAAGTTGAGGAACAATTTCAAGAAATAGAAGTTCAAACAAATCCCAAAACTCCTAGGTATGTAAGGATGAATCATCCTAAAGATCAGATCATAGGAGAAGAATTGCTGAAGATCAAGAAGAGATTTGTTTGATTTCAAAGATTGAACCAAAATTAGTAAGTGAAGCCTGCAATGATGAAAACTAGATAAAAGCAATGGAAGAAGAATTAATGCAAATTGAAAAGAATCACACATGGGATCTTGTTTCTAGACCAGAGGATAGAAATGTGATTGGAACTAAATGGATCTTCTAGAATAAACTAAATAAAGATGGTGAAGTTGTAAGAAACAAAGCAAGGTTGGTATGCAAAGGATATTCTCAAGTGGAAGGAATTGATTTTGAAGAAATTTTTTCTCTGGTAGCAAGAATAGAAGTAGTCAGATTATTTATTGCATTTGCCACTTTCAAATATTTCAAGGTATACCAGATGGATGTCAAGTTAGCATTCCTGAATAGAGACCTAGAAGAAGTCTACATTAAGCAACTGGAAGGATTCCAATTGTCTGATAAAAAATATATGGTTTGTAGATTGAGAAAAGCTTTGTATGAACTTAAACAAGCCCCAAGAGCTTGGTATGCAAAATTGGAAAAGTATCTGCTAAAGATAGGATTTAGCAAAGGCACTACTAACAGTGATATCTATTTCAAGATTGATCATGAGCACATATTAATTGTTGAGGTATTTGTTGATGATATCATTTTTGGTGGAAATGGAAGCATGTGTAAGAAATTTGCTGATCAAATGCAAAGTGAATTTGAAATGTCCATGTTTGGTGAGATGAATTTCTTCTTAGGTCTACAAATCACTCAATTAGATAAAGGTATCCTCATATCTTAGTCTAAATATGTGAGAGAATTGTTGAAAAAGTTTGGAATGGAGGACTCAAAACTAGTAAGTACTCCTATGGTAACTAGATACAAGTCAAGTAAAGATGATAATTCACCTAAGGTAGATCAGAAAAGGTATAGATCAATGATTAGGGGACTACTTTATTTAACTTAGACCAGACTTGACATTATGAATGCAGTTGGACTTGTTGCTAGATTTCAAGCTGATCCTAGGGAATCCCATGTCGTAGCAGTCAAAATAATTTTTAGATATATAAAGGGAACATCTAATTATGGCTTATGGTATCCAAAGGATAATGACCTCACTCTTCATGCATATATAGATGCTGATTCAGTAGGAGATGTGGATGATAGGAAAAGTACTAGTGGTGGTACATTCTTCTTGGGAAGGATATTGGTTTCTTGGTTGAGCAAAAAGTAGGAGGTAATATCTCTGTCTACTGCAGAGGTAGAGTATATAGCAACAGCAAGCAATTGTACTCAAGTCTTGTTGATGAAGTAAATGTTGAAGGATATCAAACTTGTGTTTGTAGAACATGTTACAATTTTCTATGATAATTCAAGTGAAATAAATATCTCAAAAAATCTGGTGTTGCATTCAAAGACTAAACACATATCCATCAAGTTTCATTTCTTGAGAGAAAATTTAAGTGAGAATGAAGTCAAAATGGAGTTTGTTTCTTCAAAAGATCAAATTGTAGATATATTCACCAAGCCTCTACCTAAGGATACTTTTGAGTATCTCAGAGAGAAGTTAGGGGTTATTACTCCTTCTTAGAACTAAGACGCACTAAGGTACATCAGTCTAGTGGAATTTATAGTCATATCTTGTGATCCAGATTGGTGTCAAGGAGATCCTTCTCAGGAGGAGTAGTCAGTATGCAAATTTTGGAGATCAGTCTGAAACAAAAATGGGGAGAAAAGATTACAAATATGTGCCCTTTTCGATTGATGTCAAAGGAGGAGAGAAGTCATGTGAAAAAGTAGTTGCTAATGAAAGGGGGAGCAATGAAGAAAGTAGTTGCAGAAGTGATAAGAGAAAGGGGGAGAAATTCTTGTCCTGTTGGTTGAATAAGTAAACATCATATGTTGCCATCAATGACAAAGGGAGAGATTGTTGCAAATATGTATCTAATCGGTGTTGTCATTGATGTCAACATATCCTTGTTGCTATTGGTGTCAACTGTACTCCATTTTGTTGCCTATTTAGAAGACTAAAATGTTGAGGATATTAAGAAAATTAATGAAGATAAATGTATGTGGACCAATGGCTATATAGAGGATTGTCTAAAGTAGCTCCACTTGATATTTGAGAGGTTCGCATAAAGATTTGAAGAAGCAATGGCCATCTAAGTAGAACCAGGTTTTGGCAGTTTTTCAGAAGAGGCAAAGTGATAGTAAATTGGTTTGGATTGCTCTGCATTTAAATATTATGATCTGCAGATCTAGAGGCTTGTTTGGGAAGTCAGTGTCTATCATTAACTCAAGTGGTCGGTGGTTTAGAGGTCCACAAGTAATCTCTCTAGTGTGATAGTCATGGAAGATAGTGTTCTTGAGGTTTCGGCTGAAGATGCAAGTGATTCTAATGACTTGGAGGAGTGTGGATGTTTTTGTTGAATTCAATGTGCTTGTAGAGGTCTCTAGATTGTGTGACTACTATGTTGGAGATCTGCATTAAAGTTTGAGCTCATTGGTGAAAATTTCTTTCTTGGTGTTGTTGTTCTTCCCAGTCTTGGCTGACTGGATGTTTCAAGCGTGTTGTGGATGATCTAAGAGCAATTATTTGGAGTGTGGTGTGTTGTTGGAAGAAGATTCAAGTATTAAATATATTTGGTTGATAGTTTTAATGTTTGTAGTGCCAACCTTGATGATCATTGCAAGGTTGATGTAGCATATAAATACTTGTGAATGAGTTGTTGAAATGTGTCCTTGTGCAAAAATGATTAAATCATAAGAAAGGTACAGAGGCAGAGTAGAGAAGAAGAGGAGCAGAGGAACAAGAGCATTAAGGTATGAATTGATGGTGAAGAATTGTTTGGGGCAGAGTAGAATTTTTGTGAGCTTTCAAAGGAACTAAACCAGGCATAAAGAAGATGTTATTTCACAGTTCATTCTTCCTATATTAAACATAAATTCTTGTAGGCAGTGAGCCCCCTATAGGCAGTGAGCCTCCTTGAGTAGTGAGCTCTAGGAAGTGATCCCTAAGGTAACTGCCTTTTTCATTTCTTCCAAGTATTTTTAATAGGGTACAAATCTTATGGGGTAATCCCCACCATGGTTTTCCCTTAACTGGGTTTCCACGTAAAAATTCTAGTGTTATGTGTGTTCAATTTTGTTCTGCTCATGTGTTGTTAATTCATGCTTTAATGTTTACATTACTAATCTAATTGAAAGTTGATAAAGAAGTTTAAAAGAAGAAAAAGGTTAATTGTGGGACAACTGATTAACCCCCCTCTCTCAGTTGTCCAGACTAATTCCAACAACTAATTGGGATCTAAAGAAGGTACCTTTAGAAGAATCAAGGCACGAGTCTGAGCTAGATGATAGCTAGGGAATGTTCTATACATACATGGACATGATGCAGGAGGAACAAATCAGTTCCAATGAAATGAACAGATGCTTGATGAAAGGAATGACCAAAATTTAGGCATTGAAAATGAATAGGCTCCCCCTATCTAGGATGTTTACACATAGGATTTAAGTAGTGCACAATGATCAATGTGTTTGAAAAAGAACTAAAATTCTATTTACAACATATAGTTTAGTTTTTTGAATAAGTGTAATGAAATCTGTGATGTTCTCTAAGTTATATTTTTGTTTTCATTAGGAAAACTTTGATTATATGTTAGAGACAGTAAGGTTTTTTGGGTTGGAGTAAGTTGCAGTCACTTTGGTAGTGGTCCCTTAACCACATTGATGTAATACATTTTGAGATCTAAATATAATTAGTGCAAGATTCACAATCCAAAAAAAAAAATTAACCAATACTAAAAACTAAATTAAAAACTAAAGACTAAATTAAAAACCAAATAAAAAAAAATTAAAGAATTAAATAATAACTAAAATTAAGTTAACATTAACAACTTTAAAAAACTCTCTTTAAAAAAGAAAACTAAAACTATGTGAAACTTTAATAAAACTATCTTACGAGATAGAAAAAAAGAAAGAACACATATTATAAACTAAAGACAAATGAGAAACAAATAACACTTATCAAAAACTATAGTTATCCTATTCATATGAAAGATAAATGTCAGATGAGACTAAATAGAGGCATTGACTAATGCACCATCGAGTTGAGAGTGGTAAAGCAATCGGCTGTGTTTTTCATACAGGGGAGGTAATCGATAGTGACAGTGACTAGGTTGTGATGTGAGCAGAGATGGTAGAGAAGTGACAAGGTGGTTGATTGGGGGCTATTGGAAGGTCGACGGAGACTATCAGAAGAGAACTTACAACATAAAATTGAAACGTTTGATAGAGACTATCACAAGATTAGTGGATTTGGGTAGGATGTCGACAGTTGCATATCTAAATAGGGAGATGTGTGGTAAGTGAAGATTGGAGGTAGTGGTGGGAAAGCATTGTAGATAGTGGTTGAAAAGAAACTTGATGTAGTCGACAGGACATAAAACCAGTAGTCTGTAGGGAAACCCGTAGTCGACTGTGGTTTATATATTAAACAAAACCTACAAATAAAATTGAAATCTACAATGGAAAATAGAAACAAAAATGAAATTCTTCGTAAAAGCAAACCAAGCAGAATGCTTGCGCAAGGGGTGGTAGATCTGTGAACGGATCCATATTGTATGGATCAACAAGTAAAAAAATTTCAAAAATTTGCTTGTGAGTAAAACATATAGTATTTTACATCCATCTTCACCTATGAAGCCTCTCAGATGCGATGGTGAGGTTAGATTTGGCCTAGGATATCACCTACAAAACTTGACCACCAAAACTTGATAAAAATGATGTTAAATTTGCAAAATCAAGTGCATAAACCTGCAAGGTGAGGGTTAGACCAGTGGGGTGTGCCAAAAAATGTGGTTAGAAAATTGGTGCAAAGGACAAGATAAAGATAATGATAAAAAACAATCCCTTTACCTTTGAACCTAGTTCTCCACATGTGATAGAACATGGTAGATGCACCCAAATCTACCAGATTTGTTCTCTTTGATAAATGTTTGATTGGTTGGAATGTTGACTACTCACTTCTGTGCATAACAATATGTGAAGATGATTAATGAGAAGACCTAGAATGATTTCAATAGCATAATAATACTTGAAATGTGGATGCTAAATGGCTTGGGTGAGGCTTCATTTATAGGATATGAAGGATAGGAATGGATGGCTACAATTAGATTTGTGATGGATGGCTAGGATTAAATTATAGTTGGAGTTGTAGTCATTTTGCAAGTGCCTCATGAAGGTTTAATGAGAGGAATTAAATTCAAATGGCTTCCACCTTACAAGGATTATAAGGTTCCAGCGATGTGGAGACATAGATGAATGTGAAATTAAATAATTTAATTACTTAATTTTGGAAAGGAATGATCTGGAATATATTAATTAAATAAATATTTTAATTTATTTAATTAATTTGGATAAGGGATGATGTGGAAATTAATTAAATAAATATGATTTATTTAACTAATTGGGTGATAGAAAGGTTACTAGGGCAAAACGTCTCATCAGGTGTCTCAAATGATGTATCGATAAGGTGATATTATGAGATGGTCAATTTTAGGTGTCTACAATGTTCATGGGAGGAGAGAATAGTTCTGACCAAATTTGCAGTAGGAGGATGACACTTGTTCTGGTGAGGTGCTGGAAAAAGAGGAAGAAGAAATAAGTTTATGCACATAATTCAGTGATGGAGTTCACTGTAGGTTCGTTGCAACCTGGAAGAGTAGTTCAACTACCCAAGTCCACTTTTGTGGGCCTATGCTCACAAAATTTTTCTATCTGGTGTGTTTGATGTAGGAGCATCCCACATAAACAAGAAATAAATAGCAACAGAAAAAATGTAGGAAGTGGTTTCATGTCCTTGTAGGCATACAAGTCAGGTTTCTTCAATGCTTCCATTAAGTTATAGATTGGTTACACATCAGGAGTCATTACAACATTATATCTGACCAACAACCAACAATATCCTTGCCACCATGATGAGATCGACATGGAATTCCTAGGGACAACACCTAGAAAACCATACACATTACAAACCAACATATACATCAGTGCAAGTGGAGATGGTTAGGTTTATTGATGATTACAATATACAGCCTTCTAGCCCTCCTTCTAGCGCCAGAAAACTGTTGATGATAACAATATACAGCCTTCTAGCCCTCTTTCTAGTGCCAGAAAACTGTTGATGATTGTTTTGATGCAATCATAACAATAAGTTAAAATTCACATATAATGAACTGAAACTATACTTGAAAGATAAGAAGGAATCATTTGAGATTCAACTAATCCCAAGTCTACAATGGTTCGGTTGGTCAAGTTCAGTTGGTCAATGTGAAGCTGTAATGTTCAAGGGGCCTTACATAGTTTAGAGTTTCTTTGGTGGTTTACTGGACTAAGAATATGCAAAAGAATCATAGATTTCAACAAGTATTTTGTTCATTTGCATACAAGTGTTACTGTGCTGCAAGTTTTAGATGGTTTTTCTTGAATTATTGCAGCTTTCTTCTTTATACATTTATGAAAACTGTCTACTTTTAACTCTGTTATGCATGTTTCTTCAAATTTGAGACAATTTCCTTTAGATTTCTACATTTTCAGCTAAATATTTCAGATGGGTTGGGAAAAGTTAGAAAGATCTAATCTATACCTCATTAACTCTACCGAAGGATCTAATTGTTCTGTTATGCAATATGTAAATACCACAGTAATTTGATCAAATCCACAGTAAAAACCTTAAATGCAAGTTCTGAGCATTTTCACAAACATACATTTAAAATTGCAAGCTCTCAAAGAAAATATTTCAAAACACAAAGAAGAGCAGGAGAACACTCAGAAGATAGATGCAGAACTCCAGATTCTATTGTATTAGAAACGAATAGTCATACATGATTTACAATGTAGGAATGACTCTTAGTTTCATTGATCATACTACAGAGAACTTACAAGCTTTACAGATACAGTAAGGCAGCCAGACATTCCATGCGCACCTTACTGCAGACAAATAGGTGACCTCCTTCTTCTACTTCTAGACTAAACTAAGCTAACTTGCTGTATGTTCCTAAAAATCCCTGTTGTAAAGTATTACAATGTAGAGAGGCACAATATAAAGACATTCTGATTGTCCTCACTACAGCAGAAACCTAACTGAACCCCTGGTTCAAACCCTTGGTTACAGTAATAAATACAGGTGAACCAACTCTTCCAAAATATCTCTGAGCAGTATCAAATCTGGGCGAAATATTGCCCCTTCTAAGAAGTTCCGGCAGCTTGGCAATAACTTTTGTTTGTCTGTTGCAGTAATACCTTCAGCTGCAACTCTGTCCTCCATTGGTTTGGCCTTGACTTCTTCGCACTTCATCTTTACTTCCTGCTCCTGAGATTGGATTTCCTTCCTCCATGAGGTCACTGTGATCAAGTTCCAGCTGCTTCCTCAACTGCAAGCCTGCAATATAAGACAAGCAATAAGTATTACATTTATCACATAAATAGCAGGAAATTAAAATAATGTTTAAATCTAGGTGACTGTGCAAAAAATGTGGAAATCGGGTCCAAAATACTTCCAAAACGCGTTCAAAACGCATACAGACTGCTCAAAACCCATCGGGTCAACTATCGCTGACCAAAATATGCTACGGGCACCAAAAAAACTGTTTAAAATTCTATCGCTTCATTTCTTCCCACCCATCGGCATGATAGATACCATCGGCGAGCCTTAGAATTCCCTGGCCAACGTTCGTTATTTGGCCGATGGCCTTTTCTATTGTTTACCCTTTCATTTCCTCCCATCGGCATGTCTTATATTATCGGCGCGTCAAAAAACAATTCTGCCGATCATTATGGTTTGGCCGATGCCCCTTTTCCTTCGTTCATCCTCTATCGGCGTGAGTTATGCTGATATAGCCCTTAGCGGCTTGCATTTCTTTCTTATCGGTGAGAGATTCGCCATCGGCGAACTCCAAATTCTTTCCACCGATCGCCCCTATCATACCGATAGCCTCCTTTCCTTGTTCCATCGGTGTGAGATCACCTATCGGCGACTCACGAATTTCTTTCGCCGATTACCATTTGTTAGGCCGATGGCCCCTTCACTTTGTTCCATCGGTGAGAGCTCTACTGTCGGCGAGCTCTATATTCTCTCCGCCGATGACCTTCGTTTTATCGATGTGCCTTTTCATTGTTCCATCGGTGAGAGGCTTGCCCATCGGTGAGCCCAAGATTTCCTCTACCAATGTCATTACCCTAGCTTATGGCCTTTATCGGCGTAAGTGTTGCCGATGCTCGTTATTTGGTTCAATTGGCGTGAGACCATACTATCGGCGAGGGCAAAATTATCCCCGCCGATCACCCTCGTCTCACCGATGCCTTCCGTCGGTGTGACCTACGATATCAGTGAAGCTACTTAAAACTTCACCGATCGCCATTCTCCTGCCGATAGCCCCTCCTCGTCTATCACTCATCGGCGAGAGCTCCTTATATCGGTGAAGGCTAGAAAAACTTGGCCAATATAAAATGTTATGCCGATGACAATGTCATCGGCGAGAGACTCCATTTCGGTGGAACACTCCAAAACTCCACCGATGACAACTGTTATGCCGATGACATTACCCTGGTTTTGAACCTGAACCCTTGAATTATTGAATAAAATATGGCGATCAAAGTGCTAGATGCATTTTTCTTCAAACAGACAGTTAAATGCAAGATACAAAGTGGAACCCAGACAAAATTACCCACGACCCGGAACCACTAAATATGAATATTTCAAAATTTATAACGAATGCCAACAAAAAGGCAAACAACTGACTGTTTATTATGTAAAACCTGATAGTTCATTTTACCTAAATGATCATAACTCGCAAAATATGATGAATCCTACGATGGTTCAAAAAGCAACCTTGGCTCATTTTTCACAAGGAATCCAACCACATTATGCAAGGGTACTAAAAATGCATTTTTCTGTATTTTTAACAAGGTTTGCAAATTTGACTCTCTTTTCCCTTACCACCAGACAGAACAAACACAAGCAGAAGCAAAAAGCAAAGCAACAGCAGGGGTCCTCATTTTGCTGAGGGGCAAAATGGGGCGTGTTGTGAACATCACAACAAGGTTCTTATAGGTAGGGAGCTCAAGTTTCATCTTTGGTTTGATCCCACTAAAGAGTTTCACAACTACAATATTCTTTTGATCCCATCTCATATCATCTTCTATTTAGATGATATTGCAATTAGAAAGTACCCAAGAAAGGTACCTTTCAATTTTCCATCGAGGCCTCTTTGGGTTTTATGGATCAATCTATGATGCATCTTCTTGGGCTATGGAGAATGGAAAATTCAAGCAAGCTATAGATACTAGCCCTTCCTTGCAAAGTTTTCTAAGTTCATTCTTAGTGCCTGCCCTATCTAGGACTCCGCTTGTTGTGTTGAGTTTCCCAACTTTCTCATCTCTAGTGGAATTAGAATCCTAACAAGTCAAGAGAGGTGGACCATGAAATGGATCTAGATAAACTATCTGGTCTACAACTACTACAAGGATCATGAACGCTATCCCACCTGACTACCCAAGTGTCAAAAACACCATCAAGCCCTAAATGAAACACCCCATTGATCCTCATAATACAATTAGTTCATAGTGCATTACATATTACATGAATAAGAAGAGTTGGTGGAAATTTTTTTAAAATAAGGGTAATTGATAGAAGCCTATTTAACATATAATAAACAAACCTATGTAGAAATCTATGTGGGGATTATACAAACTTCATTACTAAGTGATCTGGTGTTTAAATCAATGTGGGTATTATTAAATTGGTTAAGGAACTTTAGTTTTATTTCTTCTAAGGCTAGTCACTTAGCAAAATTTCATACTTTTTCATCAAGAGTAGGATTATAGTTGGAGATGTCTTCGTATGGTTATGATTTCTACGATGTGTAATATGAAAGACTAAGAAATGCCTTAAGAGGCGACTGGGAAGGGGAGGCGTATTTTCTTGTTTGAGCTTATACATTTTATTCCATGAGTCAATTCATATTCCAATTGTATGGAATAGCATTAAAATATGTTGGAATTTGAATGTTGTGCGCTTGTTGTGGTTGGAGGACATTGGGAAAAGACATTGCACACCATGTTCTCTATTCTTAAAAAAATGAAAATCAAAAGTCAGAATGAATGGAAGTGAAGGAGGTGGCCTTTGGGAGAATCTCAAATGATTCATATAGTTCTCTCATAGTAGATCTTTGGGAAGAGGAACAAGTTTTAAGAAATCAATGACTTGATCATTTTGCTGCCCATAAATAATAGAGAGAATGAAAAGAGTGGGAGATTGAAATCGTTGATATACAAAAGGAACAAATAGGTCCATAAGGAAGAATGAGGTTGATTGGGGAATAATTTTTTGCCTAGGAAGAAATGAAAGATAAAGTGAATAGGTATGATGTATGTCACTGCCTTAGAGAAGGAGCCAAGACAAGATAGGAGAACTAGAGTGAGTGAGCTGAGAGGCCATGATGACCATAATGTAATATAGTGTTGATGATTGTTAATTTTATTTTTAAATTCAAGAAAATAGAAGAGTTTTGTTGCAATCTAGTGTTGTTTATACTTTAAGTTTGTGTGCAGAGAATTGCTTGTGTGATTGTGTACTTTTTGTGATGTTTAAGCAAGAGGCAGATTTTGTTTGCATCAGATTATTGTCTAGCTCAAACCCAAAATCATCATGCATATACCTCTCAAAAGCTTCATCTTGGAAAACTAATTTGTCTTCATGTTGTACCATCATGAGTGGTTCATGCTCAACCATCTTCATTTCTTCCCTTGGAAGTAGTAGAGATTGATGAAGTAATGCCCATAGTTGTTTCTTTTCATGATCTATGTGAGCATGATTTTCCTTAATCTTTTGTAGATGTTGTTTTGATTGAGTGTCTACTAACTTATCTCTTCTATCTTTCACACATGTCTTGGGTTCTCATAACATCCCCTATGCCATGTGTTTAAAATCAGCTTGTTTGTAGCTTGTATCTTTCAATATTTGTTCATCACATAGAAACGTTTTAGTATTACCTTCATGTATATGAATAAAATCTCCTTCAACATTGATTAAATCTGAATTTGTACCCATGGCCATTATTTTGTCATTGTCATTAGACACATCCTCCACACTTGTAGAGGAATGTTCAAGTAATGGATCATGCAAAATTAATGAACTACTAAATTGTTATGCATAGCAAAATTAGAATTAACTTCATACTTTTTGGCCATGTCACCATGGCTGCCCCAGGTCTCATGTGCCTCTCCTTTAAATGAATTTTTTGAATAGGCATCATTGGAATGACCTACATGCTCATAAATATCTATTGGTCTAGAATCTTCCATAATCCCTATATCATAATAAGTGACTTCAATTTGTTTGTCATTTGCATGCCTCTTATCACTCTTCATAGCTTCTTCCTCCAAAAGCAATTTCTTAATCAATATTGTCATCTTATTTTGATATTCTAGAAAGTGTTAAACAAATTCCATCATGAAATCTTCATCTGTCTCCATCTTTTGCTTACAATCTAATTTGTACCCTTAGGTTGGCAAGCTACTTAGATCTGATACCACTATAAGAACCCTTAGTAGTTCTACCATGAATTTTTAGTTTGAATGGTTTGACATTTTGTCAAACACTTGTCATGCAAGGTGACTAAATTTTGATTTATGAGTGTTTGTTTGTTTTGTGATGTTTGTTTGAATGATTTTCAATTCCAATACATATGCAAATACATACAAAAGATTACCAATTTCTTGCATAAACTAATAACAATTATTCAACACCTAATCATGCTTTATTTATTGTTGTTACGAGTCTAATTACACTGGTAATCAAGTTTGATACAGAGTATATCAAACTAATTAAAACTATTAGAAATGTTTTCAAAGATTATTCAAATTAAGTATTTGAATAGGGAATTCATTTACATCATACCTGATTGAATAGCACTTCTTCCATGCACAATATGAAACCATACAAACAAATAGATGATTAATATGCAGCTCTAATATAGGACTGATCTGATGCAATAATTCTTATTTCAAAATATAGGCCTAATATATTCTCTTTGCATGCCACAAACCTCCTCCAAATGATAGCACTAGATCCTCAATGGGAGTGCTCAAACCCTAGATGTTGATAGGTGCCAAATGAATGAGACGTATGCCCCCAAATACTTGTTATGGAGATCTTATATAAACTCAAAAGTCTAATATAAAATTTGATTGCCAATTTGACGATGTTAAACTCCCACGATCTCTACAAAATGTAGCGCCAACTCCTCCGAACCCTAAGAGATCTAATGTAGATGAAAATACATCATGAAAATCTCATGATATACATACATTCACTCATGATCTGCATATGAACATCAAACCCTAACACCAATGCCAAACTCTAGCATGAACGATAATGCTAATTGAAACCCTAGCTCCAAATCCATACCAAAAACCTACAATAAACTCAACTATAAACCCTATATGGATTCACCTCTCAAATTAGAATTGGGTTTTCATCCAATCCATAAATTTTCCAAGGGTTTTTGTCCTCATAAAATGGTTGAACCAATGTTGCAACTCAAAGGAAAATATCCAAAATGCCAATAACAAAATACATAATGATGAAATGACCTTCCAAATGCCTTCTTTTATAACCCTCAAGTGGAGCACCCAATTTTGCCATATTTTATATCAATTTCATGTCCATTGCCATAATAAAGTATATTTTATTTCATTTTCCCTTCTCCAAGTGGGACATCTAACCTTGTCATTAAAGTATTGTTTTATTTTGTCATTTTATTTTAATTTATTTTCTCACTTTAAAAAGTGACTTTCCATTCTCCAATATTTAAGTCAATTCACCAACTTAACAAATATCTAAGTCACTTTAGCTACAAATAAGTCATTGTTACCAACTTTCAAAATATCCAAGTCAGTTTTGCAACACTGGCTCAAATAAACAAAAAGGGGGCATTACATTCTATCCCAAGTGTGATTGCAAATGGTAGGACTTATGATTGTGAAAATAGTGAAAACTAGAATGAAGGAATTAGAAGGGATGTGAGGATCCTAGGGTGCTTAAGGGAACAACAAATATAAATGCTACAATAACAAAGAACATGAGTAATATCAACTTGAATGGGCTTGAAGAAGCCAAAGAGAGAAAAAGAGATAAAGGAGAATGTTGTTGAAAGTTGTAGAGGGTTGTAGGGTGTTGTATGGTGAAGAATGTTCCAAGAGAGCCATGAATGAGATCTAAAAGTGAAAAAGATAGATTCAAAAAGAGGGGAGGGAAGAGGAAGGGGATGACGAGTTGTTTGGAATTTTCTTAAGGCATTACCACTGACTTGTGAGAGTTACAAGTGGGAAAATGCTCAGAAATAGACACCAAACAATAAACAGTCATGAGGCACTAGCATGTCATGCAAACATCTACAAAAAGTACTAGTTCCTAGATAGTTTAGGCTCAAAAAATGAGACACTAGAACTTTTTAGGGTGAAAATTGATAGTGGGTTTAAGCTAGGTTAAATACTACCATTTCCACTGCTAAGCATTGGGAGGACAAAGGCCAAGCTTGTGAACAAGCTTCTAATCACTTTGTCTATCCCTTATGCTCACATGGTTATGAAACCTAAGGCCCTAATCAAATTTTATCAAGTGTTTTTGTTTCAACCAAGTTAAACCCTAATTATGCCTTAAATCTGAAATATATAGAAATTGATGAAGTAACTGGCAAAACTAAGTATAGAAGTGTAGAGGGAGGGTTTCAGAGATAGTGTACCTAGATTCTGAGGGTTGCATGGACTAGGGTGCCCACTCCAGTGTTCTGAAAGTTCTTAAACTAGAAAATCTTCTGTACAAGGTGTCTGAGACTACCAAAAGATTTCTAGATCCCAGAATAAACCCCTAGTTGGACTAGGGTGCCCGCTCCAATGTCTTGCAAGTCTCAAAATCTAAAAATCTAAAAGTATCTCATGACTATACTTGCAACATCCTTCTTCCTGTAGATTTTTATCGTTGGAACCTACCAAACACGATCTACACATACAAAAGAAGGAAGATGTTGCAGCTATATAGGAGCTTGCCTTAGTCAAGCCCCATCTTTGGTATTTCTACCTCAACAATAGCTAGAGATAAAGATTTACAAAAGTGTGTGCAAACCTCACAGTGTGTTATGCATAAAATCAAACCCTATATGTCTTAATCAAGGAAAGGTCAACAACTTGAGTTGCATCAATAAACACATAAAACTTCACCTGAAGGAGATGAGATAAATGAAGACTTGCATGAACAAGAATGCGAATCAGCAATGTCCATGGAGGATCTCCAAGCTTACTATTGGAGGATTCAACCCTTCTCTTGATTATGGAAAGGGTGTACAAACCCTAGGAAGAGCAAGATAGACTCAAGATCTTGATTCCTAATCTTCGTCCATTGTCTGCAAGATAGCAAATAAAGAATACTTCAAAGAGCTTCAACAAGTCATTGATCTTTAATGGAAATTACAGTAGCGTTTTGATATCAAGCTTGCATAAAAATTGTGTGTGATAAAATGATTTGCAAATGTCTTTTTATATCTAGCTTTAGTGAATTCAAATTTCAAAATAATGTCTTGATATCGTGCAAAAACTAAGAATTTGAAAACAAAATCCCGAGGCACTCAATGAGAACTGACACCCCACAAAAATTCAAAATCCTATGAAATGGGGGAGGACTACGGCACAGGCGCCTACATCTTAGCCCCCAATTTCAGCTCAAATCTATATTTTTGGGGGTCCTAAGGACCCAAGTTTCAAATCTCTTTCTAGGTTTTATCAATAAGTTACCTCAAAAAGTGAATAGACTACTTCTAGACTTAGTCAATCAAGGTTTTGAGAAGGTCAGAAAAGAAAAGGTTGGATGGTCACCAAGAGTGAGGAGCTAAACCAAGAGAAATTGTACCATTCCATATAGGAGGACAATTTCTGACGTTACATTTAGCCCCCACTTTAGTGGCCATATGACACTACATGCATATGCAACTAAAGGAAAGTAAAATGCATCAATCATTAAAAGGACACCCAAAAGGATACTATAGAGGAAGCCGAAGTGTTTTTCCTAAGAAGGAAGGACCCCCCAAGTCTTCAATCCTGCAAGACTATAAAGTTAGGAACCACATCCTACAAAGGAACACTTGTTAGAGAAATCAAAATCAAATCAACCTGCAACTACCACCGATGAGTCAGTATCAAAAATGCTAAGGGGGTTGAGTGATGAGGCAGGGAGGAAATCAAGGGAGATATATGCCCCCCCTTGTTTCTACTTGCTTAGTCCAAGAGTAGAAACAAGGAGATATCAACGCATCAATTTCAAGGGATATGTGTTGTGAGGGTCATACAATGCTCAAATGCCACATTGGGGAAGAAAGAGAGTGGAACCAAGATTCCAACACAATAAACGACATTGAAATCAGAGTTCAACAGCTCAAGAAAAGGGCTCATGTTTGAAAGAGCACACTTTTACACCTAGTTAGGGATAGGATTTCTCACTCACTTACTTTATGTAAAAGGGAGTTGTCACTTATCATTAACTCATTCTTGTTTTGTATCATTGCAGAGAGAGAGAAGGAGAATAGGAGAACAACCATGTTGAGCTGACATCCATACCATCCACCATGACTAGAGATGCTCTGAGTCTAAGTGGTGGAGAGATGCTATGAGGTCGAGGTAGGGTCCTGATTCCATCCTTCTATCGTCTTTAATTTTCATGTTTATCAATGTCTGTGCCAAGATGGGAAGGTGGACAGGGTTCCCAGACAGGGGTGCCAGAGTCTCTCTGGGGTTCCCTAGTCCCACAAGGGCATCAGTGTCCCTTTGGGGCACCCTAGTCTTCCTGGGGTGCATTGGTCCACAAAGGAAACTGGGCCTAGGTACAGCCATTCTACTTAGTTTGTGTTAGCTTATTTTGGTTTCTATCTAGGATTCTAATATTCTTGCTTTCTTTCCAATCTACCGAATGTCCCTGAGATGCGTGAGCACATAGGTGGTTGTCTGATGGCACTTCTGTGAGAGTGTCCTAGTGCTTTGATTGCCACAGAGAGAGAGCATTTACAGACAGTGGGCCTATGGTGGGAGTTTGAGATGCCCACAATTAGATTCCACTGTGTGATTCTTATGGCACTGATGGAGAGATGAGATGCAGATACATCCACATTCCATTTACCAACTGGTGAGATTACCATCACACCAGAGGATGTATTCAAGATCCTTCAACTACCGATCCGAGGAGAGACAATGAGGATTGTTGGACATCGCTCAGTAGAGTATACTTATGAGAGTAAGTTATATTGATTGGGCCACACTGTTTCATAGGTAGAGCAAGGATACATTCAGCTCCATTTACTAGAGTAGGGATGCTGAGACACTCCCTTACTATAGAGGATCATGATTGTCATGGTCGCACTAGCTATCACACTAGATGGACAAGGCACTCACCTTCACGGGGGTCTTGTTCACACTATCAGAGCAATGGAGGAGCATTAGGTTGTCTATACATGGGGGTACAATATGCTTGTGCACCTATATCACGACTTAAGGCGATATGTCCACTACAAGATGCAGAGTCTGATGGTCTATACATTACTACAAGTTTGGGCCTTTGAGCACATCAGGTGCACACGACCAGTGGGTTTTCCTATAGAGGTAGCATTCACCCATCTACGTGTCTATGCCTATCCACTTATCAAGTGTTGGAGGCACGGCAACCTGTTATACTAGAGAGTAGTATTTGATAGATTACAACCTGGTGAGATCATCTAGAGACCATATTGTAGCTATATTAGATGGCCTGGCAAGCAGAGGCAACTAGCTCATATGTAGAGGGATAGTTTGATGGCAAGTCACCTCGATCATGTTGTATCTTGGTTCTACTTTGATAGGGTGGCCTGACAATTTGGATAGGTACAAGATGTTCCTGTAGTTCATTTGAACTACACATGTGCAGCTCAGAGTGTAGTCAGAGCCAATACTATTTGACGACTGACTATAGCAGATGTACCACTTAGCGATGACAAGGGTCCTGAGGATGCAGAGCCAGTATCAGGTGCAGATGATGTCAGGTGTACCTGAGCATATCAGACCTGGTGGCACACAACATGGCCTGCACCTATCTTTCCACCTAGGCATCCTATAGGAGATGCCTGACCTTGGACTGGTCACGTGAGTGACATAGGGGTGGAGGATGATGTCAGTGACTATGCAGGATACTACGATCTCAAGGAGGGTATGAAGGAGGACAAGGATAAGTCTAAGGAGGTCCCATCACTATACATCTTTAGAGTGAGATCGCGATAGAGCCAGTAGGAGGCAAACACTGACGAGGAGACCAAGTCAAGACCGCAGTCCAAGGCTCGTGGTCCTACTCCTGTAGACAAGGTGAGACCTAGTTAGACAGAGCGAGGGGAGAGTAGTAGGTCTATGCCTGCAGCTACAGATATGACAGTGCACTCATCACACCATCAGTGATCTGAGACCCATCCTAGCGAAACAAAGATCCAAGTAAGGTTGGATTTATTATTTTATGTGTTGTATAGTTTATTATTTGTGATTTATATGGGAGTCTAACATCTATCTCATCCTCTATTTTATAGTTGGGATAGAGACATGGTGAGACTTTGTGAGTCACATCATGGGAGACATCATACCAACAGATGCCTCAAAGTAGTAGGTGCTAGCAGGTGATTTTCCATGATCATCTATTGGGTGGCATGCTGAGATTTTTATTCCTTTCGTCAGATATAGGACTACCATAGAGGCCACGCTAGAGCAATTTGTACAAGAGAGGGAGGGGTTTCAACAGAGAGCTAAGCATGTTGAGGCTGAGCTCAGGGCACAACAAGAGCAAGTGGTAGCAGTTCCTACATCAGAGGGAGAGCCATCTGTCAGTGAGTTCTTACTATGGCAGGTCTAGCAGGTAAGAGCTAATAGAGATAGGGTTTAAGCTGAGACAGATCGGTACCAGAGGATGTACCATGAGGTACATGAGCAGATGATAGAGATGAGAGACGAGATCAGGGGGTTACAATCACGAAGTGTCTCTAGGATTCATTCGTGATCTGTAGCCATGCATGGTCTGGCTTCTGTCACTCACACACCATGAGGGCCTGAGGGTACTGGCGATCGAGGCTCAGCTATGTGATACATAGAATTTAGGCACTATGACATCCCATTTTGTTTTGAGGGATAGTTGACTTAGATGTATACATAAAACTAAGATATATATATATATATATATGATTATTTCTTCTTATCTATGTGAAATTGATTTTGATCTATCAAATGTGATTTTTGTAAAAAAGCAACTTGTGATGATGTCTAAATGCTATAATTAATTACTATTGTGGTATACTAACAATTCTAAAAAGAACATGTAGTAACAAAGACAATGATTAATTATCTTACACATAACTTTTTAACTTCCATGCTATATTTGGTTAATACAAAATTGATCTAAGCAATTATTACTTAAACATGATGCAATAATGATCAACTAAAAAAAGATATAATGCCAAATGAATTAAGACAAAAATAGTACTATCTTGTCAAAATTGAAGCTAATCTATGTACTAAACTAGCTTATAAACATTTACCATTAAATCTTTAAGCATAAAATCTTTTGAGGTGTGTGGCATTAATAGGTTCTTTAAGTGGCGTACCTTGCTCATCGGCTAATTTATACACTTTAGATCCAAAGGTTTTAGTGATTATGTATGGTCCAAGCTAATTAGGGCTGAACTTATCTTTTTCTCCAGGCGGTGCATTTACATTGCATTGATTTTCATAAAGAACCGACATTAAATGAACATTGTATGACTTGCGCATTATAGGCTCGTTGTATTCCTTTTTAATAAGCCTTGAGATGTTCAAGAGCATTAATACGTCTTTCATCAAGCATCTTAAGTTCTTGTAATCTTTTCTCTCATTCTATGTCATCATCCATGATATCTCTTAGGGAGATTCGCAAAGAAGGAATTTCTAACTCCAAGGGCATTATCGCTTCTATGCCATAGATGAGATTATGAAGCATGTTACCCGTAGCTGTTTGAATACTTGTTGTGTAAGCCCATAGTGCATAGGATAATTGCATATGCCAATCTTTTTTATGT
Source organism: Cunninghamia lanceolata (assembly GCA_027924645.1). NCBI lineage: Eukaryota > Viridiplantae > Streptophyta > Pinopsida > Cupressales > Cupressaceae > Cunninghamia > Cunninghamia lanceolata. Next base: position 11,173,326 of record BSBN01000482.1, read on the forward strand.
TTATTAACAATTTTCCTTCGAATTTGTCTAATAATCTTGTTTGAAGCTTCTTCTTGGCCATTGGATTGAGGGTAATAAGGCGTAGAGAAGAGATGTTGTATATGATATTTTTCAAAGAACTTTTTCACATCCTTGTTCTTAAATGGTGTACCATTGTCTAAAACCAAGGAGGAAGGTATTTGAAATTGAGAAATTATGTTATCTTTAATGAATTGATAGATTACATCCGCAGTAGTGGATCGCAAAGGGACCACTTTGACCCATTTTGTAAACTAATCAGTAGCCATAATGATAAATGTATGTCCTTGAGAGGAGGGCGGGGAAATTTTACCTATAAGATCCAGGCCCTAGAGAGAGAATGGCCATGGTGACACCTAGGCATGAAGATCTTGAGAAGGAGCATGGATGAGGTGTTTATGTTGTTCACATTGCGGGCATCTCTTGATGTAAGCAAAGGAATTTTTTTCCATATGCTGCCAATAGTACCCCATACATAAAAATTTTTGCACCAATGATTTTCCATCAAAATGCCCTCCACAGGCATTAGAGTGAGCTTCTTATAAATGTATCAAAATCTCTACATTACTTAAACATCAGAGTAAAACACCATTAGAAATTCATCGATACGAGACATTTGATAATATAATGTATCACAATGCTAGTTTGCATAAACGGAGTCAGGCATTCTTAGATGTTGAATCCAGAATGGTTCCATCATGTAAATAGTTGAATATGTAGGAGAACAATTCATTAGTGTATGTATTACCACAGAGTTCTAATTTCAGAAATATAGGGTTATCAATTATCCATGTCTTAAGATTATGAACAACAAAATTAAACTCCTCATGAGAACCATCTAGGGATATAAGGGAAGTTGCGCTTGCCATTGCATCGACATGCCGATTATCTTTCCCAGGAATGGTATCGATCGAATATGATTTGAATTTTTTTAAAAGAGATAATGCAAACTCATGATACTGAGATAACTTATCATGTTTAGTTTGATAGGATCCTGTTATATGTTTAACAATTAACTTAGACTCACCATATATTGTAATATTCTGGATATTCAAAGACAAGGATGCATGAAGTCTAGTGATAAGAGTTTCATATTTAGCTATATTATTTCTGCATAAGAAATCTAAGTGGTAAGATAAGGGAATCAACTTACAAATGGGAGGTATTAATATAACACCATCCCTAGAGCCAATTTGACATTTTGATCTATCAAAGTATATCTCCCATTTTTCATCTGTAGAGATTGTTAAGATCTGTTCATAAGGAAAAGTATCAACATTCTATATAGAAAAGGGCGATGGAGCTTCAACTAACTGATTGGCTATCACTTGCCCTTTAATTTCTTTTTGTCAAATGAATTTGATATTGAATTCTATTAATAACATGATCCATTTAGTAAGGCAGCCTGATAAATCTGTTCTTGCGAAGAGATGTTTCAAAGGGTTGAATTTACCATTACATGCACTTTACCATTTAAGAGATAGTGTCTAAGATTTTGAGTGGTGAACACTAAAGCTAAACAATGCTTCTCTATAAATGTGTATCGCACCTCATAATTGAGTAAAGTATGACTAATGTAATAGATAGCACATTCTTTGCCTTTGGCATTATGCTATGCTAACAAAGATGCTAGGGCATTGTTAGATGCTGAAATGTATAACATAAATGGTTTATCCAAAACAATAGGTTGCAAAATAGGTAGATTAGCTAAGTAATCATTTAAATCATCGAAAGCTTTTTGACATTCAAAATTCCATTGAAAATGAGAATCTTTCTTCAGTAGTTGCATAAAGGGGGAAGTCCTATCCGCAAGTTGCAAAACAAATTAGTGAATGACTTGTATCTTTCCCTGCAAACTACGAAGTTGAGATATGTTCTTAGGTATTCACATATTAACAATCACATCTCTTTTTTTTGTGTCAACTTCTATACCTCAATTTGAAACAATAAACCCAAGTAACTTTCCATTATCCATGCCAAAAATGCACTTTCGTGGATTCAATTGCATATTATATTTTTGTATGTGCTCAAATATTTGTCAAAGATTTGTTACATGATCCTTACAGTGGATAGATTTTGCTAGGATCTCATCAACATAATATTCTAGAATATTGTGCATATAGTCATGAAATATAAGAGTCATTGCACATAGGTAAGTAGCTCCTACATTCTTAAGTCCAAATGACATGACTACCCAACAAAATGTACCCCAAGGTGTTATAAAGGTTGTTTTATATTGATCAAGAGGATTTATAAGGAGTTCATTCTATCTTAAAAATCTATCCATAAATGATAGTAACTCATGTTTGGCTATGGAATCAATGATCATATCGATATTAGGGAGCGGAAAGTCACCTTTCAAATATGCCAAATTTAAATCTCAGAAATTTGTGCACATTCTTATATGACCATTAGGTTTGGTGATGGAAACAATATTTGAGATCCATAGAGAGTAATCAATAGGCTACATAAAACCATCTTGTAAGAGTTTTTCTATTTTAGTTTTAACAAACAAAGCAATCTTAGGATTCATCTTACAAATCTTTTGTTTGAATGGCTTAGCATCTAGTTTCAAGATGATATTATGTATTATAATCTAAGGATCTATACCAGGCATGTCTAGATATTTCCAAGCAAACAATTCTGAGAATTCATTCAACAGTTTAGTCATTTCTTCTTTTTCTTCCACATTTAAACAATCACCAATAGGGATAACTTTTTTAGGGTTATCCTTTTCCATAACGACATCAATAGTCTTTCCATTAAGGAGAGTAGTATGGTCAGGGGGATTGTAGAATTTTAATTGTTCTTCAAGTTTTTCATTTTGCTCTAATGTAGCAGTTATTGTGCTAGTAGTCTTTCCAAAATATGTATCATTGTTTAAACAATAAGGTAGGCCATGTTTATGGTGATAATGAGGAATACCATCATAAACACCTAAGAAGTCCATTAACCCTTCATCCACTGTAAACATATCTAATTGATGTGATCCTGGAGGACAATTGGTGTCAGTCATCTTGAGGAATATCAAACTAAGTGTTGATATTGTATTCGCATTTAGACTAGGGCATTTACGGGCTTTGGATTCCTTGAAAGGATTATATCCAATGCCACTTGAGTAATGTTGCGAAGTGGATTCTATAGGGAATTTGACTACTTGTTGATTTATGCCACAACCATTACCTACATAGTCACAATTTTGGTAAAGGATTTAGAATCCTCTTCCATAGAGAGAGACCATTTCTTTAGACAAAGGTAGAGCTTCATAAGTCTCATAATCAGTAGTATAACTTAGATTATTATCCTTATTTGTCACCAAAGAAGTCTTATGTTTATCATTCAAAGCATATGATGTGATCAATACAATATTTGATGTTTTGGGGATGGGGTTTTTAAGTTTATACTCTCTTGTGGAGGAAGATGCAAAATCTAACAAACCCCAGTCATCACCAACAAATGAATTCAATTGTTTGGGCTCTTGTATAATATTTCTAGAGGCAAGAGGAGCTAACAATTCAGCTTTCAGATTGTTTAAACTCTTAGGACCAACAACATGCTTATGCACTTCCAATTGCAAACAATTATCAGGTTCAGGATCTGAATGGATAGTATGCAGTTTACCTTTAAATATAAACTTAATGGAATAGTGTAAAGTAGAAGGAAATGATCCTAATGCATGTATCCAAGGTTTGCCCAGAATCATGTTATAAGATAGAGAACATGGCATGACATGAATCAAGGTAGACACCATCATAGGTCCAACTTGTATAGGTAGAGTTATAGTGCCCATGGATTATCATCCAACATTATCAAAGCCACAGATACTTAACGATTTTGGTTTAATAGCAGATACATCAAATTTAACCTTATGCAATAAATCAATACCACAAACCTTAAGGGATGACCCATTATCAATCATCACTCTCTTAACCAATGTTTTGTTGATTGTAATAAAGATAAACAAAGGATCATATTGCTTCTGAACTTCGAGAGATGGTAACTCATGTTGTTGAAATAAAATGTTTGTTTTCATTGCATGCATACAATCTAGTAAAGTGGCAAAATCATTTGGTTTAACAGCAGAAGGAACAATGACCTTTTGTAAGGATTCTTGTACCATTCCATGGCAAGTAAGTGAAGTTTGTATAAGTTCCCAAAGAGACATCTTTGCAAGAGTAGTGAGACGGTGCTCTACAAGATCATACTCTTTACCATCTTTATATGTTAAATGAGGTGCTTGAGGAAGCATAAGTTGAGAAGTTGGTAAAGATATTAGAACATTTATTTGTTGTGTACTTTGTTTGTAATTCTGTAATGCCCATCATGCAACCCTAGAGTGCTAGACAAAAAGTGTAGATTAACAGATTTTTTTTTGAAAGAATTAATCTTGTATTAAAAGTATTGAAGATATCAAATACACAACATGAGAATTGCACTTCTAACAACCCTAGGGCAACATAACTACATTAGAAATATAAAGTAAAACCATATGAGTGATAAACATTAAACTACTGAATTAAATAAAACCATAACTTTTACAATAGCAAGCTAATTTAATTACAAAGTCTCAATACAAGATTACAAGACCGATCATGTCAGTTTACAAAGAATACATATGAAAGTATACAACACTACTAAAGATGGAAAGCAAACTTGAACTGGAACAACTCCACACAAGGCTCGATCTAAATCTCCAAGAATACCAATAGATAGCTCTACCTCCCAACCATGTGGAACCCTAAGGTCCACCCCACCAAGCTAGGAGATAACACCGAGGCTCCACTAGGTCGACGTTACAACAGTGAGACAACAACAAGATATAGACTCCTCACAAACATACAAGATAACAAGACTATACAAATACGATAGTAAACTACCAGATAGAACCAACATCTAAACAAGATCAAACAAGAAGCCAAGATCATACTCCAGAGGTAACAACAAAACAAAGAGGAAGAAACTAAGTTGCATAAGGAGAGTGTCATCGCATGGTCCTGGCATGGGTTACCCAGGCTATCTATCACCAGAAGGGTGTGTGCAAGAAGTTGTGTCCACTTTTTGGCCAAAAAGTGTAAGTGTTTTTCCTGATTTTCAGAATTTGTCACATTTGACCTAAAAATTTGAAGCACTTAAAGGTGGAATCTTGGAAAAAGTCACTAAATATGAAATGTAGTACTCGGAGTCTAGTTTTCAAATATGTAATTTTTTTCAATACCCAGATGATAGAAATTGATTTTGAATAGGCGTTTCTAAAAACCACTGTTTAAAAGTCACTTTTTTTTTACTATACCATGTACGTGTACGTCATCCATATTTTGACCTAAATAATCATATTTTTCAAAATCCTTTTGGGAAAAGCTTTGTAACTCACTGAAGCACGTTTTCCATATTTATTTGTAATTTTTTATTGAATAATTTTTTTTTTATTAATTTTTTATTGGTCATTTTTTGTCTTTTAAAAAATCATCGTGTACGTCACGCATAAGATGACCTAAACTTAACATTTTTTGAAATTTTTTTTTTTAAAATTGAAAAGAATTGTCTAAAGTACGTTTTCATACAATTTGTTTTACAAAAAAATATTTTAATAAAAAGTTATTAAAATATTAAAAAACCCTGATAATTCAAGGTTATGAACCTATTTCATCATAAATTGATTAAAAAATAAAAAAAATAATTTAATTGTAAAAAAAATTACATATTTAGAATCTACATTGTCTCCTCTATAATGGGTTTTAATTTTGTCAAAATATTCTGCAAAATAGGCCTTTAAATATATGCCCAAAGTCACTATTTTGTTGTAACATTGACAGGGCCTTCAAGGTGCAGGTCAAACTAGGACCAGAGGTCAGGGTCGGGTCCCCAAAGCATTTTCCGAAGCGGGTTACAAAGCAAAACCCGAGCCTAAAATTCAAATTTTGAATAATGGGATCCCGTTTATAGAACGCGATCCCGTTCTATAAAACGGGATCCCGTTTACTACTGCATGGGTGGTGAATAAAACGGGATCCCGTTTAATAAACGGGATCGCGTAGTAAACGGGATCCCGTTTATTAAACGGGATCCCGTTTTATATAACGGGATCCCATTTTATAAAACGGGATCCCGTTTTATATTTGCCCTTTTTTTTTATAATACTGTACTATGACTGTCATTTCTGCAACTTGCCCTACAGTACGGCCGACAGCGACTCTTGCAGCATTCTTTGGCATATTTCTTTCTTTTGCAGGTCCATCAACTTGAAGTATTGTTGGTATTTTGATAGAAGCCATCATGGAGACGTTATTTGAGTGGAATTTTGTTGAATTGGTACTTGTTTGAAGGATTTGAAACACATTCAAGTTTTTGACATTACATGCTTCATAAATTTTTTAATCATGGGATCACAAAGTCGTAATAAGAGGAAAGATAGGAAGCTATTAACCCCTGAAGAAATTGAAGCAAAGAGAGTGAAGGAGGCAAAAAGGCAAAGAGATAGAAGAGTAAAGATTCAATCAATGAACAATGCTGAAGCATCCAATTCCACAACTATTGAAGATAAAAACATTGAGGAGACCATGGATATAGATGATGCAAGTTTGCAAGAGGTGAATGTGGAAACTAATACGATTATGCAAACTACTCCTGGTATGTCTTCAAATCCCTCTATTAATGCTATGGAGAATGTTTCAATGGGCACAAATCCAGGTACTTCTTCAAATCCACTTTTGAATGAAATGGAAATAGTGTTGATAGGAGATTTAAAACAAGCTGGATATAACAATGTTGAGATTGATAATATTCGTAGAGATCAAAATTTGAAACAAATTGTAGTTGAAAATGAAAATGAAAATGAAAATCCTTTTGTTGAAAATGAAAATGAAAATCCTTTTGTTGTTGAAAATGAAAATGAAAACCGTTTTGTTGTTGAAAATGAAAACCGTTTTGTTGTTGAAAATGAAAACGAAAATCCTTTTGTTGAAAATGAAAATGAAAACCGTTTTGTTGTTGAAAATGAAAATGAAAACCGTTTTGTTGTTGAAAATGAAAACGAAAATCCTTTTGTTGAAAATGAAAATGAAAACCGTTTTGTTGTTGAAAATGAAAATCGTTTTGAAGTTGAAAATGAAAATGAAAATCTAGGAAGTGATGTTGAAAATGAGAAATATTTTTTCAAAATTGAAAGAGATGTTTTGGATAATCTTCCTGGTAAAATTTCTTGGAGACAAATAAGAACACATGCCAATAGATTATATAAGGAATTTTTTTATCGTAAAAAACTATCATTTCAATGTCAACTAATGATGCAATTAATGAGAATGTGGAAAATGAGAAAAGTAATGAAAATGTTAGGCATTTTTGTTAAACCAAGAAAAAAAGATCAATCACTAAAACATGCTATGTCTACTGTTGCTAGTGCCATTGAGTCTATTGGAAGTAATAGTCGATCCAAAGATAAAAATGCAGCAAGACGAGCTATAACAACTGCTATAGTGAATAAAACAACTTTGAATAGAAGAATGGTAAGCAATATTAGTGGAATTCTAAAAATACATCCTAAAACATTGGTAAGAGCGGCAAAAAGAAGAGAAAGTATAGAAAATGATCCAATTAACCAATGTTGGAGTTTTAGTGGTCGACTCCCGAGATCTGACATGAAACTAAATGTTGAAATCAGATCTTTGATCGAAAAATATTGGCATGATAATACTAGGATATCGTCTAATGTTAGAGATGTTTTAAAATTAAGAGTGGGGTCCAAAGTTCGCGATCCTCATCCAAAACACCTATTAGATACAACGCAAACTGAATTTTATAGAAAATTTTGTGATGAATTAGTGTTACCTGGTAATATTAAAATAAGTCAAAGATCTTTTGAAAAATGCAAACCATGGTATGTAAAGATTAATAAGGAACGAATATCTTGTTGTTGTAAAACGCATGTTCAATTTCGTTACTATTATGATGTGTTTCAATATATACGTTGTACTTTACATCGTAACATGATTATACATGAATGTGATATTAATATGCCAACTGAAGCAATAAAAGAGTTTATATCAAGTTTGTTCTGTGAAAGATCTAATGAAAAAGGTTTTTATTTAAGTTCATGTATTTCTGGACAATGCATTAGTTGTGGCAATCTTTCTTTGTTAAGAGTTTGTATGCATGAAAGTGTTGAAAATGATTTTGGACAACAATTAGTGGATGTTAAAAGATTTAAGAATGTTGAATATTCTTTAAAAGATGGAAAATTTGGAAAGCGTTGTGATTTAATTACAGAAAAGGTTAGTGTGCATGCATTCATATCAGAATTTAAAAGTAAAATTATACCAAAATATGTCAAGCACTCTCAACAAGCTCGATGGCTTGATGGACAATTTCGTGAATGTAGAAACACATTTCCAGTTGGTACTATACTATCAGTGGTTGATTTTGCAGAAAACTATACTTTAGCTCCGCAAGAGGAAATTCAATCACAATATTACAATTCAGTGCAGGTTGCTATGTTTGTTCATATTGTTTATAGACATGCAGATGATAGCACAGAGAATGATAGAAAAGTTTTGAGGGAGTATCATTTCTATTTGAGTGACAATCGGTTACACTCGTCAGAGTTTGTTCAATATTGTTTCAATATATTTTATACAAATTTAAGAGAAAGAGGAATCCAGATGACTGAACATCTTATATGGTCAGATAATTGTACGGGGCAGTTCAAGAATGCTCGAATGTTCTATTGGTTATGTAGGGTTCACAAGGAGAATAATGTCCAACATATGTGGAATTTTTTTGAAGCTGGACATGGTAAAGGAGAACATGATGGAGCTGGTGCATGTGTTAAAAGAATTCTTGCTAGACAACAATTAAAATTTGAGGATGCAGTAAAATTTAAAGATGCACGTGGGATTGTAGATTGGTGCAATACAAGATTATGTACACCTGGATCAAGCGAGTACTCTACAGTTCGTCGATTCTTTTGGTTGGTTGAAGAAGAAAATATTTTACCTAGACTTGATTGCCGAACAATCAGTGGATCTACTAAATGGCATTCATTTAGGAGTTCGAATGCAAGTACATGGACTATCTGGACAAGGGAGCTTGCATGTTTTTGTCAGTTTTGTATTTCAGGAGATTGGGAAGCATGTGAGAATATAGAATGGGTTGAAGAGTGGAAACAAAGACCATTGACACTTGCACAAGCACATAATCAAAGTGAAACAACAATTGAAGACAATGATCAACTGTTTGTATCAGACGATTATGACCGTGTTTCAGACCTTGTACAAGAAGGTAATTTAATTCAAATCATTTCATTTTATTTCACTTTGATTACTAATTTGTAGTGCTTTTATTTATTTATGTGTAGATATGAATGCATGTATGTTGATTGGTTAAATTTTGTGGACATGTGCAAGTTATTGAATCAAAATTTGTTTTGCAGGACATGTGTATGCTGTTGTTGCACCAAAGAATAATGAAGAGGAAACTGAATATTGGTTGGCTCGTTGTGTGGAGACTAAACATAAGTTAACAGCACCTCGAGAAGATGATGATGGCTTTCCTTATCCAACAGGTTTGATGATCCCCTTAAGACATCCCCTTAAGCATATTTTAAGAACTTCTTTGATCCCCTTAAGCAAATTTTAAGTATTTCTTTGATGATGCCTATCATTATCCAATAGGTTCGGTGGTGGTTGTTGGCACTTGGCTACGGAAATACCTAATAAGGAAGAATGGTTTGCCTGCATTCGAAGATTATGAAACACATAAGAAGATTATACACTACTCACATTTGGTGTTGGCAACAAATATAAAACTGGAGAGGTATCGCGGAAAACCTACAAATAAAGAGTTATGGAACATTTCTATGGAAGACCATGAGACAATCATCGATGCATTGGAAAAAAGAGAGGATGGAGATGGTACAATGGAATAAGTAAATACAGGTAAATATAGTTAAATAGTTTTATATTGTTGTTTTAAATATGTATTAAATACATGTTTTGATATTTCTTGTGCGTTATTAGTTGAAATTGATTTAATTTATCCTTTTATATCCTCAGGCCATCATCACAAATTCATCAAATACTTTGAAACAAAAACTTGAGAGGCACTCGTAAATACAGGTACAAATTGTGTATATCTAGATAGTTTTATATAAATTAAAATACATGTTTTGATTCAGACATATTGATAAATTGCTTGTATTATTTTTATATCAGGTGGCATGAAGACCTGCTACATTCTCCTCAAGTTTTGGATTTTCTTGAGATGGCATATAACGACATTTTGTATTTACATTATTTTGAGTTGGCATATATGTACATACACAATTACATTATTACACATTTTGTTCAGAAATTTGTATACATGTGTATGTACACAATTTTATACTCTACAGTATTAAATTTATCAAAATTATTATTTTATGTATTTTATTTGTTAAATGTCCATGTTTTTCTACTTAGAATTTACTTTAAATTTGATTTATTATATTGTTCAATTTGGTTGCTTTGGGTAACTTCACCAAATTTTGAGAACTTAAGACGTCCCCTTAAGACATTCAAAAAGTTAGCATAGCTTCTCTCATTAAGGTTATGTGGAATTAGTATTTGTGGCTTGAAACTCCTAACATTTGGTATCTATAAGTAGTAAAATCACATCAAGCCTACATGACAATTTGATGATGATAAATAAGTCCTAATCATAGTCATGTAGGTGTGAATTACACTCCTACCAGTAGTTTCACTCTTGGTGGCATGTCCTGTGTGTTCTTCCCCCTCTTGAGCATCTTTTTCAACCCCCAAATTGACCTTCCCTACCTCACATTTTTACCTAGTGCCCCCTTCATTTTTCCTACTTAGGGTCACCTCTTTGTGTCTTAGGGTTGCCCCTAGTGTCTCTAGGTTACTTGAGTGACCTTAATTAGTAAAAGTGGTGACCTTATTCCTAAAATGGGTGACCTTGTGGTTTTTAATGCATGAAATAACTCATATTTTTATCTTTTCTTCTTGATTTTTAACCCATTTTAACTCCCATTTTTTGTGCTAACTTGTGCTTTTCCTCACTTTATTTCTATTTTGAACTCATCATATTTTTGAGGGGTCCACCGATGTTAAGAGGAATTTGGAGGAAATATTACATCATATCATGTCCATTGAAAGTCATTAATGGTGGTCCTAAGTCATGCAGGGGAGTACTTGGGGTGGGTGGAATCTTTTGAAGAATTTGTAAAAATTTGACTTGGGACAGGGTATATGAACTTGGCAAACTTTTGCAAAAAATGTTACAACACTTCAAGTGGGAATTGGATGAAATGAATTAAAGAAAGAAATGATTTCTTCAAGGCAGTTAGGCTTCTACAATTAGGAAGAAATGAGTGTTTCGATGTTATGGGGAAATGATGTAAAACTAGACAATAGGATAGGAAGTGGGATGGGATAAATCATATCCTAAAGTTAATCTAGCTTTCACAAAGTGGAGGGAAGGGAAGATACAAAGGAATATAAATTGTGGGAGAACCATATGGGACCATAGCTAGGAAGTGGAGGGGAGAATTTATAGATGAGATCCAGGGCCTTTTGTCTAAAAATGTAAAGTATTAAGATCTTATAAGTTCCTGCAGACCTAAACTTATTTTAAAATTTGATTCACATCCTGAGTTTGTGTTCATAGGATGAAACATGTCAAGCACAAGATTTCCTTGAGTCCTAGAATGGACACTAAAGATCGTATTAAAAGGACTAATGGACAAATCCTAATTAAAGTTACACTAAGGTTTCATTTTGTAAAATATTGGAATATCCCATCAATTTTCTTTGCATTAATGAAGTAAATCTATGATGAAATCTTTTGTCTTGTAAATTAAGTTGTTTATTAATCAACTTATCAAATCAAGTGATTTCTCATGATTATTTCTCAAATACATGTATATGAATCTTATTGTGGAGAAGACTGTGAAACAAAATAAGAAGTCAACTAGAACCAAAGTGATGAGAGTTTATTCAACTATAAATAGTTTGTGTAGAAGCATAAATGGAATCTAAGTTACTAGATTGCAAGGACACTCCATGATACCCACATAAGGCCTTGGGATTTAATTTAATATAATATTTCTTCATAGATTAGCTAGAGGACAAAGGAGATGTAGTCACAAATGTTGGTAGGTTAGAGCATCCTACTTACATAGGCTGGATAGAAAATTTGATGTGTTTAACTTTTTAGATATCTTGCTAGATACTTTTAGGCATTGTACCATAAATGTAGACTATATCAATAATGTAGAAAATTAGACTATAATAATGGTGAGAGAAGTAGTTTTCAAATAAATGTTGAATTCACTTGAACCCACTTTGAGGTACAATGTTATAGTTGCAAGGTAATGGTCTCAAGAGTATAATGTAATTGAAGTGTTAAAAGATTGGGCTAGTCCTAATGTGGATTTAAAAAGTTAAGGAATGTGGAGGATTACACAATTGTAAGTTTTCCTAGTGAAATGAAAGAGGCCATGATTATGATGTGCAAACTATTTGGGAACAAAGACTCAATACATTTAAATGCTAGATGGGTGTCATTATTAGACATGTGATTTTGGAAAGGCTAATGATTCATAACTATGGGGAGTTGAGATCATTGTAGATCTCTAAATAGGTAATTTTTGTAGGCTACCAAAGGGGAAGATTTCTACTAACTTCATTCCTAATTTGTGTCATTTATGCTACAATGAAATTCCCACCTCCACTAATAAATTGTAGGCCTAGTTCCAAAGTTATAGTTCACATGTTTTTTTAGCAACAATTATCCTTGTAGGCACTCCTCCACCCATTTGGTGAAGAAGTTGTGTCCACTTAAGACATCGTAAATTAGGACCCCTTAAGACATCTTAAATTACATGATCAACACAAGATGTTCAAGCACCAAGGCACTTGGATAAATATAACTATAACCATGCTAGGATCATTTAATATTTAACTTAGTTGATCTCTAGATGAGAAGATGTGAGAGATTGATCCCTCCTAGTAGGCAAGAGATCCTCATGAACTTATCTCACTTTTTAATGCTTTGTTTTGATTTGCTTACCATTTTATTGCTTAAAATTAGACCAGGACCTAAATATGCATACCGTGAATGAATGGAGGAACTTTATTACGACCTCATCACTACATAAATTCTTTCAATGCAATTTCTTCATTAAGCGCAAATCTAGATCAACAATCTGACACTTGTAGATTTATATATGACAATTGATTATTTCTATTGATGTCATTCTATATATCTTATTATGGTTGATCTCAAATGTTTACATTTCTTTTCCTTCATGCACATGGTTCTAGATTAGTGTTTGATTTATGATTAAATTTAGGGATGCTTGTATATACATATGTATGTGATGTTATGCTTTTATAGTTTATGATGTATATGCAATGTATGTATGCATGGATAACATATATATAAATATGGATGCACCTAAACTAACATGATGGTTTTACATGATTATTACTTTGACATGTGTATGATTTTGAACTACGACAAGATTGCATTTATTGTGTGACATGTAAAAATATATAGTCCAGGTTCAACAATATATATATAAAGTCCATGACAAACAGTATATAACAAATAGTCCATGAAATAGTCAAATATATAAAGTCTAGGTCCATGTTCAAAAAAATATATAAAGTCCATGTGTTCAACAATATATATATATAAAGTCCATGACAAACAGTATATAACAAATAGTCCATGAAATAGTCAAATATATAAAGTCCAGGTCCATGTTCAAAAAAATATATAAAGTCCATGTGTTCAACAATATATATATATATAAAGTCCATGACAAACAGTATATAACAAATAGTCCATGAAATAGTCAAATTATACATCTAGCCTATGTTTGAAATAACCTATCAGATACTATCTCTATCATCAAGAGTCCTCTTCACACCATGCGAACTACTGAGATGACCTGAATCACTCTGCAAAAGAGAAAGATTTATATGAAATTAGATGTAAGATGATAAGGAAATAGATAATTTAGTGACAATTTTTAAATTTATAATTTAAATATCATAAAATTAAATTACCGTGTGAGGCTGAGAGGCATGCTCTGGTGCACTTGGACCTGTGTCTCCATGCTCTGAATCAATCTATTTAATACAAGAGAAAGTTCAAGTTGAAATTAGATATACTTGACGATTTTAAAAATCATTTAATTGAATTTAATCTATAAGAACTATCATATTTAAAAATTATTATACCGTAAGAGGAACTTGTTGTGAATCCTCTATTCCAGGACCTGTCTCTACAGGCTTAGCTCCATGACATGTATCGAGCTATAATTTAAGAAAAAAAAATTTGGAATGTACATGTCAACATATATATATATATATATATATATATATATATCTATCAAGAAATTTACTTTAAGTTCACAACGTATATTTTAATTGTTCAATTTAAATCTAATCTAAATTTTAAATTATACCGTATCAGGTTGCCCATCTCCTCTGTCCTCCTGCTCTGCATGTGCTGTGTGTTGCTCATGAAACGTGTCACTAACAAGCTCCTACAATGTCATTTTTATTTAAGTTAGCACATGTGTGTACAAATCAGGTTTTAAAACATATATATAATTGACTTACAATGTACATGTTATTAAATACGTTTTTCAACAACCTGAAATGCAGTCGACTCCTGATATAAACTTGGATTATCCAAGTGTGCTACAATGCCCATCCTCATAGTTGTGTCAACCTGCATAGACATATTTATAAAATATTAAATAGTACATGTGCACGTTTTTAGATACACTGATATCAAAATAGAAAAATTTAAGTATATATATACAATTTTTTAAAACAATATGTGTACATACTGTAAGAGTGTCATGTGAGATGCCCAATGATGGAGGAGCGCTCGAGACACCCTGAGATGGAGGATTCAATGTGGAAGAACCCTGAACCAATTCATAAATAAGTTCATAAATATTTAATTGTACACACATTCAAGACTGAATTTTACAAAATTACAAATCATTGAAAATGTACCCCAAATGGGTGCCCGAGATGAACAGGTGTCGATGAAAAATTAATTCGATCAATTGTGACCCCTGTTGCCATCATCTACACCAAACAAACCAAACAATTCGATTGTTAAAATATTACAATTTAATTGATCATCTATATGTTGATTAAAAACCGTGGTTAAAAAATTGTTTTAAATTCAACATGTGTACATAACCTATATATACCTGTGTCGAATGATCAGTGGGATGATCCTCAGCAAATAGATAATCAACAAATGATTCAGTGCCCACATTATCAGATGATGCATGTGTAGCTGAAGTGGGTGCAACTGCCTGATCAGGTCCATAACACAACTGATTGCAACTCGTACATGTATGAGGCATCGACACATGTGGAGTGGCACTAGGACCACTTCCATCATCAACTCCTCCATGCTCTCTAACTCGAGCTACCATCATAGAAGTCTGCTCATGTAGGCTACCTGAGAGTGCACTCAATGTGCCTAGTGTGGATACCACTGCACGATGCTCGAAGGGCGAAGGAATGGCAGCAACAGGAGGGTCAATAAGAGGTTGAATAGGCACCGGTCGTTGGGGATCAACCCGTGCCCCCAACCTCTATTGTGGCATGCCACCACCAACACCCTGGAATGATCTAAAATCAAAGTAGTTGGGTTTTTTATTCATAACAAACTCTACATATAATTTTCTCAAAAAATATAAAGGAACCTCACAATTAGCATGAGGTGGATAATCAAACACCATCCACCATCTATCCCAAAAATTAGCAGACATTCCTTCATGCCTACACCACCTGATTGATATTCTTTTCTTATTTGCAGGAATAGGTTCATTTGTAATGGGATGTCTAAAATATTGTGCTAAATGAGCTTTTGTGATTTTAAGATCCAAAATAGTCTTATAGGAGAGGCCATCAGCATAAAATTGGCGCCTCTCCTCTCTCCATTTCCGGAATCCATCAAAATCTGAGTCAATAGACCTCACAAAATCTACAATGTTTTGCATCAAAGATGCAAAACGTACTACGTGAGGTGGCATGAATTGTTCACTGCGAATGGAATTCAGTTTTTCTTGTATCGAATCCACATTTTCATTTATTATGGCTCGCAAGCGAGCCTGGTCAGTTCCAGGTGGGGGTGGAGGTGGAGGTGGAGGCGGGTCATCTGCAGGTGGGGCATCTAGAGGTGGGGCATTTGGCGCTGGGGGTGGGGGTGGGGGTGGGGGTGGGGGTGGGGGTGCGGCCGGATCATCTTGTGCATTAATAAAGTCCTCAACATCAAAGTGAATATCATCTAGATTCATGATGTATATATAAAAATCTAGATATGAACCTGCATATAAATACATATAAACATACAAACTTCAGTACAAATTTAAAATGATATCAAGAATATATATATATGTTTCAAGAAATTACACTTGAAATAAATTTAAATTAAAAACATACAAATAATGTATACATGCATGTACAAATTTCAAAATGTAAGCGAGCTATTAGGACTACCATAATGATTGATACAATGGGCAATATATATTTCAAAATTTCAATGTGCATTTAAGTAAGGAAACTTCTCTGGACAATCATCATGTCATTCTTAAATGTGAATATGCATCCCAAATTTTGGACTATTTTAAAGAAATATGGTGCATTTAGGAACTTGGTGATTGTTGGGGTAAAGAGGAATATATGATCATGCTAGAAGAGGCACTGATTAGGCTCATAATTGGCCAAGGTTGCTTTGAATAAGGTTAAAACAAGGAGATACCCATGTTGATATTCACACCCTTTGGTCCACACCTACATTGGGATGGATTAAGCTTGAAATTTTGATGGGTAGCCAAGGGTAATCCTAGTGAAGTAGGAGGAGTATGTTATTAAGAGATGATAAGGGAAAACCTCTACCTATCTTAAAGCTTATGATTTTGGTGTCAAGAACACTAATATGGTAGATTCTAGGGCCATGATATCCAGGGCCTCAAGATGACTTGGAAACTAAACAAGATATCCCTTAGTGTGGAAGGAGATTCCAAGATCAACATTGATCATATGAAAAAGCATAGATGAAGCTTGTGGTTATTGGAAACTATTATATATTGGAAGTTAGAAACTTGGTGAATACTTGTTTAAATCTATCTCCTTCAAACATATCAAAAGAAAAGGTAATTATATTCTAGACTAGGCAGATAATGGAAGCAATCATTAAATTGCTCCTAGACATCTAGCATTTGTTGGGAAGAATATTTTTTTTACATTCAACTTGAAATCCCTAAGTTGTGCCTCCATGCTATCAAATGTTACTTGTATCTACCTTCTATACAATGATATTGAAGGGGTAGAAGGTTAGGCTAAGGATTTCTATATTGCTACTTAGATAAATTCCACATCTTCAATGTGTGGCATGAGCATATGCACAAAGCCTTGGAGGATATTTCTAAGATAATGAAGATAAACCTTCATGTCTTGATGCTAAATTGGATGATTCTATCCACTATGAGAATTAAGATGAGGAGGAGGTGACATAAATCCCTCCTATCAAATTCGAACAATGTTAAAAATGTCAAGGAAGTGGTAGAGGCTTTGTAAGGCTTGTGCAATTTGTCCCACCACCCTAGGATAAAGTTTTTTAGTTTATTAGTAATTCTAACACTACTTCAACTTATTACTCTACTAGGGTTAGGGCCACTATAATTTTCCCTACCACTAATATATCTTAAGACACCTATTGGTTTATGTTTCATGTCATGTTGTAGTATATTAATTTTCCCTACCACTATTGATTGAACAAACTATACCATATATATTAAGTACTCTAGCTCAATGATCTTAAGATTAATGAAATCAAGACTAACTATATCATGTCATTATGCTTCTAGATACACCCAACATGCTAATCAAGAACTTAATTACCTTCACAACCCTATTAGCATTGTATCACTCCTATTAGGGAGTGGACTTGAATGGGGCCAAAAGATTCTTTACCTCTTACGATTGTGACTTTGGGTTTGGTATGGTCAACTTGGAGAGGTTGTGTGGCATATCCCTATAAGAGGATGAAGGGTGATAGGAGGTTGTAGGATGGCTAAAAGCATTCACATGACGATAATGTTCAAGTTTAAATTTCAAGATATGCATCATGGTCTACAAGGTTCTCTTGTTCAAAAGGTTCATCATATTCTAGACAAGGCACTCACAATCATTGGTACCAAATTCAAGACCTCCTATTACAAGTCTCCATATAGCTTTACACATAACACCTATAAACACAAAATTTATAGGGCTTGAATACAAGCCTGCCTCCCAGTTAGGAGAAGTTTCCAAATAATTGGTGAACTCACATGCAATAAGGGAATAACACATGCATACAAAATATGTAGAAGAAATCCCTGTAGCATGACTCGTGATTAATTAAAGTTAGGGTTAGGGTTTCAATTAGGATCAGGCTTAGGGTTAGAATTAGAATTCAAGGGTTGCTAAATTAGGGTAAGTATTAGAGCTACAATTATGGTTTGGGTTATGGCTAGAGTTAGGGTTACAATTACAATTACAAGTAGCTCGTTAGGGTTAGGGTTAGGGCTAGAGTTAGAGTTACGATTACAATTACAAGTAGAGCTAGGGTTAGGGTTATGATTAGGGTTATAATATGGGTTACGGTTTGAATTGCATATAGAATTAGGGTTAGGATTAGGGTTAGAATTAGTGTTAGGGTTAGGGTTGGAATTGCATATAGAATTAGGGTTCAATCTAGCTAGAAATAGATAAATTAGTCAAGATGGTTAGATAGCTCAATTTTGTTTCCTATTTCCTACAAAATGCAAAACTAGTTATTGTTTTCTATTTAGTTGTTAGTCCCAACTCTTTCCTTTTAAGAAGTATATCAAATCTAATGCAGTAGTAGATACTTCTACATATACAAGTTTCTGTTAGGAGAAAATATATTTTGCCAAATTTGTATAGAGTTGTCTATATAGTGTGTTCCAGGGTAATCAAATGATGTAAGTCACAATTTAGAGGGTTGAGGGATAAGTTTGTGTTGAGTCTATAACAGGTGGTTTCTTACATAGACTGAGCTCCATAATCTAGGTGTCTCCATGTCTAACTCAAATGTTTCAACTTGGTCCATATTATATCCAGATTAATGATAAAATTTTATATATATATGGCTATGCACTTGAGATCCACGACCATATCAATGTTTGGTAGAGAAAAGTTATCTAAGTTGGGGTAGATCCTTTTTTGATGTCTCAAAAGTTAGTGCAAACATGAATTCCCTTAGTTTTCTTGTTAACTAAGACCACATTAGATCTACCCATTTAGGAAAAGTAATAGTCTGAATGAACCCTGGACATCCAAGAGTTTATACAATTCTTCTATGACCACGAGGGCTACTTGGGGGTTCATTTTGCGTAGCTTTTATTGAATAGGTTTGGCATTGAGGTGAACCACAAGATGATGCATGACTTTAAAGATGGAGTCTCAAGGCATATCACCATAAGACCACATGAAGAAATCAACGTAATATTTAACATGGTGACATGGTTATATATATGCCTTCTTTGATGTCAAGGTCCAGTGGAGCTACTATCTTAGAGAGTTTAGGGTCCAAGCTTCTATTCACAGGTTGATGTTTATAGCATGTCCTCAATAAGGAGAGGGGAGTCATGTCTTGTATCTAAGTGGTATCTAATGGAAGGTGAAGTTTGTCAAATTGAGGAGCTCTTGGGAAGTGTCCATTTTTATTATATCATTTTAATCGATCACAAGTTTCTTCTTATATAGATTGTTGCTATTCTGCCTAGACTAACTATACCATATATATTAAGTACTCTAGCTCAATGATCTTAAGATTAATGAAATCAAGACTAACTATATCATGTCAAATTATGCTTAGATACACCCAACATGCTAATCAAGAACTTAATTACCTTCACAACCCTATTAGCATTGTATCACTCCTATTAGGGAGTGGACTTGAATGGGGCCAAAAGATTCTTTACCTCTTACGATTGTGACTTTGGGTTTGGCATGGTCAACTTGGAGAGGTTGTGTGGCATATCCCTATAAGAGGATGAAAGGTGATAGGAGGTTGTAGGATGGCTAAAAGCATTCACATGACGATAATGTTCAAGTTTAAATTTCAAGATATGCATCATGGTCTACAAGGTTCTCTTGTTCAAAAGGTTCATCATATTCTAGACAAGGCACTCACAATCATTGGTACCAAATTCAAGACCTCCTATTACAAGTCTCCATATAGCTTTAAACATAACACCTATAAACACAAAATTTATAGGGCTTGAATACAAGCCTGCCTCCCAGTTAGGAGAAGTTTCCAAATAATTGGTGAACTCACATGCAATAAGGGAATAACACATGCATACAAAATATGTAGAAGAAATCCCTGTAGCATGACTCGTGATTAATTAAAGTTAGGGTTAGGGTTTCAATTAGGATCAGGCTTAGGGTTAGAATTGAGGTTAGGGTTAGAATTAGAATTCAAGGGTTGCTAAATTAGGGTAAGTATTAGAGCTACAATTATGGTTTGGGTTATGGCTAGAGTTAGGGTTACAATTACAATTACAAGTAGCTCGTTAGGGTTAGGGTTAGGGCTAGAGTTAGAGTTACGATTACAATTACAAGTAGAGCTAGGGTTAGGGTTATGATTAGGGTTATAATATGGGTTAGGGTTTGAATTGCATATAGAATTAGGGTTAGGATTAGGGTTAGAATTAGTGTTAGGGTTAGGGTTGGAATTGCATATAGAATTAGGGTTCAATCTAGCTAGAAATAGATAAATTAGTCAAGATGGTTAGATAGCTCAATTTTGTTTCCTATTTCCTACAAAATGCAAAACTAGTTATTGTTTTCTATTTAGTTGTTAGTCCCAACTCTTTCCTTTTAAGAAGTATATCAAATCTAATGCAGTAGTAGATACTTCTACATATACAAGTTTCTGTTAGGAGAAAATATATTTTGCCAAATTTGTATAGAGTTGTCTATATAGTGTGTTCCAGGGTAATCAAATGATGTAAGTCACAATTTAGAGGGTTGAGGGATAAGTTTGTGTTGAGTCTATAACAGGTGTTTTCTTACATAGACCGAGCTCCATAATCTAGGTGTCTCCATGTCTAACTCAAATGTTTCAACTTGGTCCATATTATATCCAGATTAATGATAAAATTTTATATATATATATATGGCTATGCACAAGATCCACGACCATATCAATGTTTGGTAGAGAAAAGTTATCTAAGTTGGGGTAGAGAAAAGTTATCTAAGTTATCTAAATTGTCAAAAATACACTACTGATTCTATAAACCCTAAACCCTAAATAACAATTCAAAATTTAAATTTTCATTGTATTTTACATCAATTTACAAACAATGGAAGGCATATACAATTGATGGGTATTTTTTACAAGTGGAAAAATCCACTTACCTGGCTGGATGCTATCAGAACTCGGGATCCCGTTTTCCTCTGGCGCCTGTCGCTGTTGAAAATGGGGTCTCTGCTGTTTTTTAAAAAAATTTATACTTTTCAAAAACGGGATCCCGTTTTATAAAACGGGATCCCGTTTCATATAACGCGATCCCGTTATATAAAACGGGATCCCGTTTATAACGGGATCCCGTTTTATATAACGGGATCCCGTTTATGGCCTCTAGGTTCGGGATCCCGGGAAAAAACGGGATCGCGTTTTTGGTCCTAGGCTCAGGATCTCGAGGCAAAACGGGATCGCGTTTTCTATAAACGGGATCCCGTTTTATATAAACGGGATCCCGTTTTTTGTTCCCCAATTTCGGAATTTTTTCTAACTCCGAAACTTCCACCTTAAGTGGACACAACTTCTTGCATCTACCCAGAAGCTAGCCCCCATCTATGGTTACCCTAGCAGCCCCTCTCTAGGCACCGGCCCCATAGGGTGACACATGTGGAACCGACGGGTCCTCTCATGGAGACGAGAAGGTTGGACTTGCCAGCCAGGCCTTCTCATCCCATCCTTAGCCTGCAAGTGTACTTAATGCATGGGTGTGGTATCTTACTTATTAGGTTAAATATTTTACTACCCCAACCCTCCGAATGAGTTAATAAGTTTACGCTTTCTCATAACTTCCATGGGCTTACCCAGGTGACCTCTCACTAGGTATCAGCCCTAGCATAGAAGCCACTCTATTAGTAATCTCAAAAACAACCAAACCACCACAAGCGGAGATAAGATACAAACCACTTCTAACCAATACTCAAGCCATTCACCTACCCTCGACAATACAAAACCTGTTGCATTAACATTCCATTAATAGAATCAACCCAACACAACACACCTCTAGAGATAGGTACAATACCAATGAAAAAGTCAATCATAATTTGATAGGGACAATGTTTTCACATTTTGACACCAATTCACATAATATCCCTCAAGATTCAAACTTTGCACTTGCCCAAAACATAGATGAAACTCAACCCCAAATAGACACTATGACCCACTGAAACATATCGATATGACAAGGGAAAAAGTCGAGTGAATCAATGTACTTCTAACCATAACATGAATTTACTAAGAGATTAATGTAAGGACCCGACTCATCCTAAATCAAATAACATTAAACTCTGATTTCAAAAATACCAATGAATAAAAAATTTGATCTGGCAGATGTAGGAAATGTGAAATTCTTCTAGAAGTGCTTAATGTATGCTATAGCAATCATCTTGCATTCATTTTTGATAGCTTGCTTCTCCTCTAGTAACTGTATCCTTATCATCTACACAAAATTAACTTAACAATCTCATGTTAACACAACTTAGAGAATTAAGATCACGATGTTAATTGTAGGACTCCCTACATCTAGGGGACCTGAGTACTAGGGGCATCCTTCGCCATCCAAACTGCCTACATACCCTGTATCCATGGGATCAAGGCCCCCTCCTTCGGATGTGATCTACACGATGAATGCGAACATGTAGTTCTGTCTTGCACTATGTTTATGTAACTGTGGTTGGTACACAGTTCTTCGCTGACTGCCCATTTACTCAAATGATACAGAGACGGAATTCCAAAGAAAATAATATTGCAAACACACCTCCCAGGAGTGTTTGGCATTTAAATTTTCAAGTGTGATTAATTTACCTATCACGCATATTTCTCTGATGAGGTCTTCTCGTTGATCATCCTACAACAATTTTTTCTATAGTCTCACCTTTTTCTTTTTCTTAATCTTTTTAGTCAGGTATCCGAGGAGATTTTTTCTTCCTGTGGATTTAACTTATGCATGTTCCTTATTTCTCCCCAACGATTTAGAGGGATGGTGCCTAGACGTCATTGTTGTAGCTATGTTAGGCGCGAGGTACTTGGTTCAACGCAACAGCATTACACGTAAACATGACACAGAGGTACCATAAAAATTGAACACTGTGATTTGTTTGAGTTTTTGGACATTTCTTTAAAGTTTACCTAGCTATTTGTGAGGGAAAATTAGAATAACTCAAAAGAGAACAATGAAAGGAATAAAATTCTTGATTGATCAATTCAAAACATTTGAGTAATCAAGAGATGTTGTTCTCACCATAAAATTAAACCAATTATCACATAATAAGGAAAACGCTAAATTAATTCCTCTATTAGAAAGTATCATATAATAGTCATGAAAATGTAAATCACAAACTTTAATTTATGTACAAACACTTGAATCCTTAAACACATATTTGTGAAGAAAACTTATATATTTAACTTCGCAAGTTCCTCTCTTGCAACATTTCTAGCCCTATGAATACTCTATCCTTAATAATCCTAGCCTAAGCATGTTATGAACATATAGTCATATTTATGCAATTGGACAAGTGGTCTTATTTGTTATAAACAACTCCTCTAATGGAAGGTACTATGCCTATATATATTTTTGTTCCATGTAATATGACATAAATGTATGACTAATCTCATAATGTGAATTTATGATTTACTAAATTAGAAACTCACATACTAATGCTACTTCTCTAAATCTATAGTTGAGATTAAATTGGCCACTCATGGAATGCCTGTGATGGCTTGTTTGCATTTATTTTCAGTGTCCTTTGTAAATGAAGGGATCATACTTTCCTCTTCATTTTATTGTCATTTAATTTGGGTTAATTGTTAAAACTTCTGAGAAACTCTTCCCTAAAATTAAAATATATTTACCTATGCTCTTTTTTAGATTATAATTGTATAAACAATGTATTTCTGAATTGCAACTCTGAGTTTAAACATCTATTCAATTTGTATTATACATTATGCATAAATAAATCCCACTTTCCTCGATTAAAATTTCTATTTCAAGTCAAATGTTTTAAACTACACATAGTTTGCGTTCAATTGAATAGTGAAAAGTGAATAGTACAAGTAAATAGTGAATACTAAAAATGAATAGTAATTAGTGGAAAGTGAATAGTAAATAGTGAATAGTGAATAGTGAAAAGTGAAATGGTCCCCATCCTAGGAAGAGACCCTCAAGGTGGCGGTAATTTCAAAAGCAATACTACAACCCAAATTTCATTTATTTCATGGTAACAAATTTTCAACTTGACTTATAACAAAACTTAAAACTAATATTTCTACTAAGCTTGCACAGAAATAATACTTTACAAATTTAATTAAGACATCAACTAACTCTCAACTTTGCAAATAGGAGAAGAAGGAACTAGACAATTGTAATATCCTATTAAAAATAAATTTTCTTTTCCTCTTCTCATTTCTAAATGGTAAAACTTAATGAACTGTAAAATCACAACTAACAACACATTAAGGGAGGATTTTCTCACAACTCTAAAATACCAAATTATACAATGAAAGAGAGAGAATGTTCCCCTCTTGTAAAATCAACAAGGATGAAACTATTAAAAGACCAAGCTTCCTTAAGAGTAAAGGAAAATAAAATATTTCCCAAAATGAAAAAACTCTTCAACTCCACTTTAAGCTCAACCCACTTCACAACAAGATAAACACAACACAAAAAAACACAAATACACCCATAGATATTTACACAACACAAAACTCATCCACTGTGAGTTTAAAGAGCGGTACGAGAGTGGACACACTCAACTCTAGAGGGTCACCCTTCAATTAAATTTCAACAGAGTTTCCTTCTCATGGCCTCAAGCCAACTTGCCAACAAAGATTCCAAGGAGTTCATATTTTGACTCTTAAACCAAATAACACAATATTTCAAAGTCACACAAATGCCCTCAAGGCTTTCAGCGTCCCAAAAGAAACAAGGCATGCACTCGAGGAGAATCACTCCTCCCCTACCCCACACTTGATGAGCATTTCTCCCAAGTGGAAGAAGCTCTGTCAACATCTCAATAAAATTTCCCCATAATAACAAAATTTACAACACAAGCAAAATAAATAGTTTTCACACATCCTTCATGCAACAAATAGAAATACAAAGGAAAAGCCATGAAATCCAACCTTAAAAGCCCTTTAATGGATGAAGTTGATGTAGAGTTCCTCTCCAGCCTCCTCTCCAAATCTCTCTTCTCAAAAATAAAACAATCTCTCTATGATCACAAGCAAGGGATAATGAATGGAGGATATAGGATGGCTAGAATAATTTTGGCATTATGAGGCTATGAAGAGGAGAATAGAGAAGGAATTGGGCATTATGAGGATGCCAGAAGAAGATTTTCTAGAGGAAATCAGGCATGATAAGAATGCAAGAATGAAGTCCCCCTGCAAGAATGAAGTTCCCCTGCAAGAATCAAGTTCCCCTGCAAAAATCATGTCTTCCTTAATTGCTTAGAGAATGGTCTTATTTATAGATTTTCTGAGAAGGGAATGGAAGGCGAGGATCAATAGTTGAGATCAAGGGCTCACATTATTTGTGAATTTTAAATTCATAGTGGATGAATTAAATTTTTTTTTTTTTTTGGATTGTAATATTTAAATAACCCCACTATCCCAAGTGGAATTAAAAAAATATCCCCACTATCCTAAGTGGAATTAAAGAATATCGCCACTATCCCAAGTGGAATTAAAAAATATCCCAACTATCCCAAGTGGAATTAAAAAAATATCCCTACTATCCCAAGTGGGATTAAAAAATAATCCCACTAATGAAGGACCACACTACTTCATGGGGACTCTCACCAAAAGTGAGGGAATAAGAAGATAAGCCCCTCCATTATTGGTAGACCATGGAGTCATTTCAAGCCTTAAAAATGGAGAAAGGATGGGCTTGAGTGTTGGTCCCACTCATCCTATCCTTCCCATGCCTCCAAATTCGTCACTTAACTTCACTGTGAAGTTAAGGTGACCATATGGAGGTTAACCAAGGGTTACCTAAGTCAAAAGTGACCGTAGACCCATGGGGTATAACCCAGGGTCAATTTAAACTTAGTTAGGACTCCCAAGGTCAAGTTAAAGCACAAGTAAAAGGGTCTCAAAAATTTAAAATTAAAAAATGAAATTCCAAACAACAAATCTTACAACACATATCATAATTCACTTTTCAAAAATATTGAGTTGTGACATCCTTCTCCCCTAAATTTATGCATCATCCCGATACACATTAGAAATAAGGCCAAAACATATATAAAAGTCCATAGAAAGCATCGTTTACTATCAGTATGTTTGCCTACCTTCATAGTCCATCCCACAACAAAATAGTCTATCATCTAAGTATAATTATCTGTATCATCTAAACATCATTGAAGTTATAGTTCGTAATTAAAATTCTACTAGGTTCCAAAATGATAAAGTATCCATGTATTATCATGACATTGTGAGTTTAAGAAACATTTTTAACTTTTCAAACCTGATTGAGCACATCCTTGTAACTTGTCCTCAAGTCCGAAATGTTGAATGTTCATTTGAATTTTTCTATGTCTAGAATAAACACTCATCATTCACTTTAAAATTTCCATCATCAAAGATAATTCAACTTTCTAAGTGCGGTAAAAAAATTTAGGTTCATAGATTCTCCCTTGGTAATCCAGATCATTATCAAAAATTTCAGTTACATTTGAAGTTTACTCCAACATGTGCTAGAATCCAAGAGTAGTGATGCACCACTGTAGATTAGAAGAATTATATTCTCTTAGTCAATCTAAGTACTTAGGAAATAGCCAATTCAGGCTAAAGTGTCCAAAACGGGACATACTGAAATAAAGCCAACTAGGCTCTTCTGTCCTTTGGGCAAATAGGTTCATATGGAACCAGGTCTAATGGACCTTATCACTACCAGAAATAGGGTAGAACAAATGGTGGCAAAATGACCTAGTGGTCAAACAGACCAAAACTCTCTCCAATATGGGATAAGTAAACATGTAAAGACCAATTTCAAAACCTTACCAATATCTTCTGTTCCTCTCTCTGTTTCCAACAACTTTGAATTACACTTTTGATTTTGCACAATTCTCCAAAATAATGGCCAAACGGCCTACACTGGTCAAACAGATCAAATATTTATCCAATAGTAAAAACACAATAGCCATACGGGCTAAATAGGACAGGAATCATTATGCTCCAATCTGGGATGCATAAACATAACAGCCAAATGGGCTAAAGAGGACAGGAATCATTATGCTCTAGCCAGAGACTTTTGACTCCTTCAGGATCAATCCGGATCCATGAGTCACTTCTTGGAGACCACAATCCGCCCAAGCACTGTGCTGAGGATGTCAACCAGGGAATACAATATCAACTTGTACACACCTCAGTATTGGCAAAGATAGTACAAGTAATCCACCCTGGGGATTCTTCTAAGTACCAGTGACTTCCATTATTCTGATATCATATAGACATTACTCTTAAAATGAATGCATGCTCAAGTGCACACATTAAGACTCAAGTGAAAGATAAAAATTCTAGCGATCATGCATGCTAATTTATCAAAAACTTCTTCCAAACTTTCCATCCATCTCTCTTCGCGACTGTCACATCAATTAGTGTCACCTTAGGGCTTGTTATCTAAAAGTAGTGATAGCATCCCAAAATTGATAGTAGCTTCCCAAAATAGGAGTCCATGAATGTCATCAGTTTCTCAAAAGTCAATAGCTGTCTCTAGTACTCATCATATAGTCTCAAGGATTTATGGAAGCTGCAAGGAAGTGCCAATAATAGAGGAGGACTTAAATGTTGATGATCAAGAGTGTAAGATGAGTAAAATCCATACTCTAAGAACACAACCAGAGATCTGTAAAGAGTGCATAGAGAATAGAGAAAGTTGTGAATTTATACGTAAATTGGAATATAGAAATGAGGAGATTCGTATACATCTTTTTTGATGTAAAGAACCTCCTAGGTCCATTTTAGCTTCCTCTGGGTCTTTATCTAATGTTGAATGGTGCACATCAAAGAGGTCTCGGAAGACATCGACAAATGGTAGCTCAATTAACTTGAGAGTTTCTAGATGCACAACTGTGTATCAATTGAAGATGATGGTGTGCGAGTCCCTTGGTGTGGTGAAGGAAAATCAGAAGCTTCATAAAGGCACAATGGAATGGGTCAATGAATTGGCCACTTTAGCTGACTTGAATGTTTTCCTTAGGGATAGTCTATGGGTTATGGATACTAAAGTTTATGAAAATCAAGATATTGCTAAGGAGCTATTAGAGCAGGAAATGGAAAATGAGCAATTGGAGGAAGGATTAAAAGGGACACTTTGACATCAATTGTCCCTGCTCAAGTGGTTGCAATAGATGAATGGAGGATATACTTTGAAAGGAAGTATGCCAAGAGGTCTCCAAAGCATGTTGTTGATATGGGGATATAGTGGATAAGAATATGATAGGATAAGGATAAGATAGTGGATAAGATGTGCAAGGATATTTTGGATGTGAATGAAGGATATGGTTTTGCCCCCAAGTGTAGGGATACAAAATGAATGGAGAAGGGATTACACATGACGCCCACAAGGGGTTTTCATCATGGTCTTCTTAGTGCCAAGTAACTGAGAAATAAAGATGGTTTTAGGGCCCTCTCAAGAACCCCTACACACATTTCCTAATACCTTGCATTTGTTTAAGGTGTTATCCTCCAAGAGGAAGGTATCCAAGAAACAAACACATAGATCTAGGGGGATGGATGGATTATGACTGTCCCATACTAGTTCCATCTGCAACCCCATCCTCACAATAGAATTTCCCCAGGTCACCTACTCCCCCATACAACCTGCCAGGGCCCTACCTATATATGGCAGTTTTACAGAAGTCACATTACTCAACACATGCCAACAGTTGTAAAATTTAAAATGCAACAGAAGCATGGTGGGCCCATAACCCATAGGTCCCAAGATTGAAACTTGGCTCTGATACCACATGTAAGGACCCGACTCATCCTAAATCAAATAACATTAAACTCTAATTTCGAAAATACCAATGAATAAAATTTTTGATCTGGCAGATGTAGGAAATGTGAAATCCTTCTAAAAGTGCTTAATGTATGCTAACCTAAAAGATCACCAATTTTAAATCTAGTGAAGAGAGAGTACATTACGAGAGAATGTACATTATGTAAGATAACCTAAAAGAACAATGGGTTAGTTCATACCTTAAGTCATGCATTACATCCTGCATTCATTTTTGATAGCTTGCTTCTCCTCTAGTAACTATATCCTTCTCATCTACACAAAATTAACTTAACAATCTCATGTTAACACAACTTAGTAATCGCTACTCAGAGAATTAAGATCACAATGTTAATTGTAGGACTCCCTACATCTAGGGGACCTGAGTACTGGGGACATCCTTCACTGTCCAGACTACCTACATACCCTATATCCACGGGATCAAGGCTCTCTCCTTCGAATGTGATCTACATGACGAATGCGAACATGTAGTTCTGTCTTGCACTATGTTTATGTAACTGTGGTTGGTACATAGTTCTTCATCGACTGCCCATTTACTCAAATGATACAAAGACAGAATTCCAAAGAAATTAATATTGCAAACACACCTCCCAGGAGTGTTTGGCATTTAAATTTTCAAGTGTGATTAATTTACCTATCATGCATATTTCCCCGATGAGGTCTTCTCGTTGATCGTCCTACAACAATTTTTTCTATAGTCTCACCTTTTTCTTTTTCTTAATCTTTTTAGTCAGGTATCCGAGGAGATTTTCCCTTCCTGCGGATTTAACTTATGCATGTTCCTTATTTCTCCCTGATGATTTAGAAGGATGGTGCCCAGACGTCATTGTTACATCTATGCTAGGCGCAAGGTACTTGGTTCAATGTGACGACATTACCCGTAAACAAGACACAGAGGTACCATAAAAATTGAACACTGCGATTTGTTTGAGTTTTTGGACGTTTCTTTAAAGTTTACCTAGATATTTGCGAGGAAAATTTAGAATAACTCAAAAGGGAACAATGAAAGGAATAAAATTCTTGATTGATCAATTCAAAACATTTGAGTAATCGAGAGAGGTTGTTCCCACAATAAAATTAAACCAATTATCACATAATAAGGAAAATGCTAAATTAATTCCTCTATTAGAAAGTACCATATAATAGTCATGAAAATGTAAATCACAAACTTTAATTTATGTACAAACACTTGAATCCTTAAACACATATTTGTGAAGAAAACTTATATATTTAACTTTGCAAGTTCCTCTCTTGCAACATTTCTAGCCCTATCAATACTCTATCCTTAATAATCCTAGCCTAAGCATGTTATGAACATATAGTCATATTTATGCAATTGGACAAGTGGTCTTATTTATTATAAACAACTCCTCTAATGGAAGGTACTATGCCCATATATATATTTCTGTTCCATGTAATATGACATAAATGTATGACTAATCTCATAATGTGAATTTGTGATTTACTAAATTAGAAACTCACATACTAATGCTACTTCTCTAAATCTATAGTTGAGTTTAAAATGGCCACTCATGGAATGCCTGTGATGGCTTGTTTGCGTTTATTTTCAATGTCCTTTGTAAATGAAGAGATCATACTTTCCTCTTCATTTTCCTATCATTTAATTTGGGATGATTGTTAAAACTTCTGAGAAACTCTTCCTTAAAATTAAAATATATTTACCTATGCTCTTTTTTAGATTATAATTGTATAAACAATGTATTTCTTAATTGCAACTCCGAGTTTAAACATCTATTCAATTCGTATTATACATTATGCATAAATAAATCCCACTTTCCTCAATTAAAATTTCTATTTCAAGTCAAATGTTTTAAACTACATATAGCTTGCCTTCAATTGAATAGTGAAAAGTGAATAGTACAAGTAAATAGTGAATAGTAATAATGAATAGTAATTAGTGGAAAGTGAATAATAAATAGTGAAAAGGGAATAGTAAAAGTGAATTCATGGCCTCAAGCTAACTTGCCAACAAAGATTCCAAGGAGTTCATATTTTGACTCTCAAGCCAAATAACACAATTTCTCAAAGTCACACAAATGCCCTCAAGGCTTTCAACATCCCAAAAGAAACAAGGCATGCACTCAAGGAGGATCACTCCTCCCCTACCCCACACTTGATGAGCATTTCTCCCAAGTGGAAGAAGCTCTATCAACATCTCAATAAAATTTCCCCATAATAACAAAATTTACAACACAAGCAAAATAAATAATTTTCGCACATCCTTCATGCAACAAATAGAAATACAAAGGAAAAGCCATGAAATCCAACATTAAAATCCCTTTAATGGATGAAGTTGATGTAGAGTTCCTCTCCAGCCTCCTCTCCAAATCTCTCTTCTCAAAAACAAAACAATCTCTCTATGATCGCAAGCAAGGGATAATGAATCAAGAATATAGGATGGCTAGAATAATTTCAGCATTATGAAGCTATGAAGAGGAGAATAGAGAAGGAATTGGGCATTATGAGGATGCCAAAAGAAGATTTCCTAGAGGAAATTAGGCATGATAAGAATGCAAGAATGAAGTCCCCCTGCAAGAATGAAGTTCCCCTGCAAGAATCAAGTTCCCCTGCAAAAATCCTGTCTTCCTTAATTGCTTAGAGAAGGGTCTTATTTATAGATTTTCTGAGAAGGGAATAGAAGGTGAGGATCAAGAGTTGAGATCAAGGGCTCACATTACTTATGAATTTTAAATTCATAGTGGATGAATTAAATTTTTTTTTTTTTTTGGATTGTAATATTTAAATAACCCCACTATCCCAAGTGGAATTCAAAAAATATCCCCACTATCCCAAGTGGAATTAAAGAATATCCCCACTATCCCAAGTGGAATTAAAAAAATATCCCCACTATCCCAAGTGGGATTAAAAAATAATCCCACTCATAAAGGATCACACCACTTCATAGGGACTCTCACCAAAAGTGAGGGAATAAAAAGATAAGCCCCTCCATTATTGGTGGACCATGGAGTTATTTCAAGTCTTGAAAATGGAAAAAGGATGGGCTTGAGTGTTGGTCCCACTCATCCTATCCTTCCCATGCCTCCAAATTCGTCACTTAACTTCACTGTGAAGTTAAGGTGACCATACGGAGGTTAGTCAAGGGTTACCCAAGTCAAAAGTGACTGTAGACCCATGGGGTATAACCCAGGATCAATTTAAACTTAGTTAGGACTCCCAGGGTCAAGTTAAAGCACAAGTAAAAGGGTCTCAAAAATTTAAAATTAAAAAATAAAATTCCAAACAACAAATCTTACAACACATATCATAATTCACTTTTCAAAAATATTGAGTTGTGACAATTAACTTCATTCAAAAGTAGATACAAGTTTCTAGAAATAACCAATTTCTCTACAACTTCAAGAAAGAAAAGTTTCCTAACTAATCCCCAATAAACATCCTTTCTCTTTAACATAACCATAAAATAACGATAAACATAATTTTTCCAACTATATCGAAAAATTCACATCCTAAAAGATCAACCTCAATTTACAAAAGTAAACACTTGCTATCAAAATTTTCCTGTCTATGCTACATTCCAATATCAACCACTACAAGATATAATTTAACCTTTTCAACAACAAACCATTTAATACAATTTTCTTTTAAACAGTTATAAACACAATAAATTACTTATAACCATATAATTCCATTTCTCGTTACACAAAACAATTTTTAACACGCAACGTTATGCATAATAAACATGAATCACTATTTAACATCTAACTGTTGCAATTCTGAAAGGAACACTATAAGATAATAATTATTTTCCTATCATTTTACCTTTTTACAAAATCTAACTATTTCAACTTTAAGGAACTTCATTTCCTTAATACAATTTTTCTAATAAACAAACCTTTACTTAACAACATCTAAAAAGACTAAATTTTTCTGATTTCAAATATATTTTTTTAAAAAAAGACCAATTACTTAAAAATCTCTATAAAAAAATATACCTATAGTCTCCTATCGACCAAGCATACTATCTATAATAACAATTCCTATCAAAACCCACTACGACAAATTACCTTATTAAATATCACTTACAACCATTACAAACTTCTATGTTACGGTTTTCGAATACATATGCAATTCCTACCCTACTACCATACTACAGCTCTTAATCTACACATGAGGATCTTCTTAAAAGTAAGGGTCTCAACTAACAAGTTGCCAAATAAACTTCTACTAACAAACCACACTTTTCCCATCAGTACCACTGACTTGGGCCATTCGACATGTAAAACAAAACTAAAGCTATGACTATTGACTAAACCCTCTACGACATCTCCGGCAGTGACCTATTCGAGATTTCTAAGCACACTGAGCAACAACTCTGACATGGCATCGAGATAAAAGTGACCGGATACTAAACAAAACACTTTAACTAAAGGGACAACCCGACGACCCTATCACTTAACTCCAGCACAGTCACACGATACATCTCACATTGCTATGTGGCCGACTAACTTCCTATACCATTTTCAAAGTAAGGACTAACACAACGACTAACAATAAATAGGATATCAATTGACGACAGAACTAAAACATCATTTACTAAGGTGATTACTCTTTCAACTCAATCTTATCACAAACATTCGATGTCAAAACCTCACCAAGCAGGCCAACGACCTACCTAACCACCTAGACCACAAGCGACCATATGCATAATGAAAACCTATTCTACAGAAGCAACTCCCCTCACAGCCCGCAGACTTCTAAAAATGATACTGATAGAGGATCCATGTTACACAGTCTAAAACACTGAGTCCAAGCGATACAACAAGATTGTCACGGGTCACCACTACCCAAACTATGGTAAGAACTCCAAGATAACTGCCCATTCGCTAAGTTTCAAAAGAAAGAATCTATCATTAGTGGCAGTGAGAGATGAATTGTCTACCAACTAACTATAAGGTAGGAATGGAGGTTTATAAAAGAGTTCAAGTTTCCAACGTCTAGAGCAAGGCAGTCTTCTAAGTTAATAACTTATATAAATGTCTTTCTATAAACTCAAGCTATATTTTATTTCATAAACAGATGATGAATTAATAGCTATCTCTCAGCCAAAAGAATATTAATACAAATATGGAGGAAAATATTAAAAAAACATCACAAGGTTGAGTCAAAATCCCAAATGTGATTTGCAGGGTAGATTTCTACGAGGAATGTTGGAGTCACAAACATATCGACAGGATTATTTAGATAGAAGAAAGGAATCTCAGGTAAAAGACAATACGGATATTATAAGGACTAAATACAGGATTACAAGCACTAACAGGTTGTAGAGAAAAGTCAAATCACCTCTTCCTAAGCATTTCATTTCTACTAGGGAAATACAAATGGGAGATAAAATGCAAGGATGACAGGGCCAAGAGATTGCAAGAGATTAACATTAGGTCAGCTTATCACTGGATTCAAAATGTAGAACTAGGTTACATCATGAAGGAATGCATCTTAGAGGAATCTACAGAGATTGGGCCGACATATGACCATACAGGGACAAGACAGCCATAGAGATCACAATTCTAAATTACAGAAACATGCAAGTTCACCCACAGAATATGCAACAATGAAATTTAAAATTTAAAGCTACGACAATTGCAAATTTTTACAGAGCGAACCAAGTCACATACCTGAATTCCAGTCCCTCTTCGAGTTTCTTCAAATCCTGCAACCAATTCCCTGTTCTTCTGCCAAATTTTTTTGTTTTGTTTTCAACCTCCTCCCAACAAGATTTCTCCCCCTCAAAAATGATTCAATCTCAAAAATTAAATGCAAACATACATCCACTACCCAATGACCCACTCCTCCGTGAATTTCAAAATTTGCTATAACAAGAGATTCTAGATCTTCCAATTTCAAATTTGACAACACAAGGTATTAATTTTGCCTACCAAATTATTTTGCACTAAATAACCACTAATTACCTATATCTCTATTAATGACAAAAATATTTTAACATAGAAGATAATTTAATTCCAAACTAATATAAAATGTAACCAAGGTCTCATTCAAGCTTTAAGCTAATCCAATAATTATCTAACAAACAAAATAGGAGCCTTACTAATAACCACTAATTCATTAAAGAATCTTCCAACCACACAGGAGCATAATATAAACATTATAAAACACGACTTGACTAAACATCATGACACAAGGTAACCAATCATAAGAAAGCAAAGACCAAGTGACACAACACGACTCGAGACCACAACAGAAGACAAGGATCAACTAGTGGGCTAGGCCTCATGTTATCTCCCATCACTAATATCCATTGGTGAAATAACCTAGTCAACTTGCTATATCAGGTGGAGTCAAGGTTCAGTACCTGTAGCCTGCATCCAAACAACTGATTAAATATGATCAAGTACATATATGTCCACACACGGAGAGTCAGAGAATTGCGGCGCAGCAGGGTACTTGAAATGAGTAATGCTACACCATCCCTGCTCTTGAACAAGATTTTAGCCATAGCATTAGAAAATAGATATCTCTGAATCTAATAAAACATGTAAATAATAATCCATTACTAAACATGTCCAACACATCATAACTGAAGTAACCATAATGTCATCATCACTCATAACACATGTCTAAATATATCCATTAAACATAGTCCATCGAGGTCAAAGAGAAACATGAACCATAACATACTAATCCAAATGTCTTGAAACTATACATATGCAATAAAAGACTATCAACTATTTCAGAACTGTCAGAGAGAAATATGAAACTGACATCTATCACAAGACAAACAGTGAGGAGCATTACATCCTCCCCCTAGAACCAGGCTTACTCCTGGAAGCCTACAAATAAGTTGGGATATAACTCCCTCATCCTGGAAGCATCCTCCCAGGTAGCAGAGGTCTCATCATTCGGATCCCACTGGACCCTGAGCTGCTCCACATCTCTACCCCCGAGAGCAAGTCTCTTATGCTGAAGAATGCCTACAGGCTCCAAATCCAGCTACATGTCCTCTACCTATAAAGCAGTCCAATCAAGAACATGGGAAATGTCTGGGTAATAAGGTCTAAGTACAGAAACATGAAACACATCATGGATGCATGAAAGGCTAGGTGGAAAAGCAAGATGATAAGCAACTGGATTGATCCTCTCCAACACCTCAAAAGGTCCAACAAAGTGTGGTGCTAGCTTAAAGCCCTTTCCATAGTGGATTGGACTCTTTCATGGTCACACACACAAGAACACCTGATCCCCAATAGCAAACTAACAATCGATCCTATGAGCATCTGCATACTTCTTCTTCCTATCCTAAGCTACCACCAAATGCTCTCTAATCCTCTCAACCTACTACTCCATATCTCTAAGCATATCCGGACCCAGAAGAACTCTATCCTCTAAACGATCCCAACTCAAAGGGGTCCTACAAGGATGACAATACAAGGCCTAAAATGCAGACATGCCAATAGAACTATGATATCCATTATTATAGGCAAACTCCACTAGGTAAAGGTGACAAGGTGTCGATGTGCCTCATCATTTAATCTATTTTCAGATGTCAAAGAACCAAGGCTATGTCCACGGCTGTTTGCGACTAGGGATTCTGTAGTTACCAGTTTATAGCTAATCCTAATTCCTGAAAGAACAATTAATCTATCTGCTTGTTGAATAAATGTAATGAATGCTAGAAAACAGAATAAAACAGGAAATGTACTCAAAGCAAAGAAACAATAACATGCATCTATCTATTAAAATAGAAAACACTTTTATAAGAGAAAACTGAAACAATAAAACAGTGATACTAGCCTCCTGCCTAAATGGCAAGAGTGGGCCCTTGCTCCACACCCTTGAGGTTGAAGGCTATAGCAGGAAATTAGCACCAAAGATGATCACAACTAAATTTAGTTCAATTCATTCATTTCTGCAATCATGAAAATATGGCTATAATAGAACTGAGACACCCCG
Organism: Cunninghamia lanceolata; assembly: GCA_027924645.1. NCBI lineage: Eukaryota > Viridiplantae > Streptophyta > Pinopsida > Cupressales > Cupressaceae > Cunninghamia > Cunninghamia lanceolata. The sequence continues at coordinate 11,210,656 of BSBN01000482.1, forward strand.
AGAATCAGAATAATTTTATCATTTTCTTCTTGTTCTACTATTTCTAAGAGTATATATAAAAATGAGTGATGATATATCACTGAACTTATCTACCAGTCTTTTTATGAGATGACAACATCTCTTATCTGTACTTAACTATCTATCTTATGAAAAATCACCATGTGAGAAAGGTAGACTTGAGTGGAACAGAAGTCTACTTAGATGTCTAAGTTTAAGTCCTAATACACTTGGGCATCAAAGCCCTGAAAATAAGGATATTAGATTAGTTCAGTTTGTAACTCATGCAAAATCTTTGAAAAGATAAAACTTCAACAGGCTAACTGATAGTTGACCCTTTACCACTCAGGTGATGCTTTGAGTGAAGTGAGAGGTATTAAGATTGCTACTGAGAGTGTTTGGTTGGTAGCTCTGCTTGGAAACATGCCCTGATTTTAGGAGGCACCAGAAATAGTTGTTCCTGTCTGCAACTCCAGAGATATTCTAGACTCTCGCAGAGCTCTGGAGAGGCATTTCCCATATCTTCAAAACTCCAGGTGTTATGGTTCTTTGGTATTGTCTCCGGAGATCATTGAAGATGATCTCCGGAGATGCACAAAATCATTGTTCTTGGCATCTACACCTGTGGATTCAAAAAGAGAGAAAAGTTCTACATTTTTCCATCAATCCCACACACATTAGTCACTTAATCAGAAATTCTAATCTTAAGTAATCTATCTTAATTAATCACAAAATAGAACAATCTTGCTAACTTATTTAGGTGCAGACACTAGGAAGATGAACTGAGAGAGAGGAAAAAGAGAGGCAAAAAGATGTATTTTATGAGTGCAATTTGGCACTCATCATCCCCCCCATACCTAAGGTTTGGCAAGTCCTACTTTTTACATTTTGGATTTATTTTGACGAAGCAACCTGTCAGTCAGACTATAATCCTAGAGGTAGGTGGTCCAAGTGGTTCTATTGGTGTTACCATTTCCTCTATACTTGTCAACTTGCTTCAACCAGTCTTTCAATTTTTCATCTTCCAGTTGTTCTATCCATATAGGGAGTGGTTCAATTATCAGAGGAGGCCTGAACTATCCATCTATCCATTCCTGTTTATGTCTATCCATTAGTTTGGATATCATCTTTGCCATTCTCATGAATAATCTCAGGTTTGCAGAGATGACCACCTCTTTAAGCTTCTGTTCTGGGGTCAAAATATTCCATCTCCTCTTTGCTACAGCAAGTATAGAATTTGCTGAATTAATCATAAAAAGGCCAAAGTCAATGGAGCATTCCTACAACTTTTTTAGGTATAATGGCAACATTCTGGTTGCATTTGCAGGATGATAGATAAGGGACCTAAATTGGGTCTGAAGAGCAAAAGGATTGGGACATTCTTTCCTGATGAAGAGATTTGTTTTTAAATCCTTTTGAAGATGATCTTCCATCCTTTCGTTCCAAATCTGGTGGTTTCTCATTAGGGAGATGAATGCCTTAAGCTAGCATTCTCCCACAAAGTGATTAATGATGAAGGATATATCATTAATACAAAACCCATGCAGATATAATTCACATAGGAAGTTTTTGTCTTCATCATTGCTCCTGGTGTAAGCTGCCATGAATCCTTCTGCAGTTTCAGTATCCTTAGTTATGTCAGACAGGACTAAGGAGAGTTTACTTTACAGTACCCTTTCTTGTAAGAACATTGAATAGCTGGCACTTGGAGGCCTGCAGGATAGAATTTTTGAGGAAAGGAAGGCCATTTGAATGATTTTACTTTCCAAAGTTACTATTTTCTGCTCTGGTAGTGACTTCCCTTTGTAATTGCAACATTGGCTTGGAGGCCTCAAATTCTCTACATCTTTTCTCCCAATGAAACAAGGCTTTGGGAATGTCAATGGGGATTGGACCCACATAGGAATCTGTTTGAATTTCCTGCTCATTGGTGGCCCTTGGGCCAGACAATTCTTGAATATATTCATCTTGGTCATCTAGTCTATTATTGGCCCAAGTTAATTGTTTATCCTAGCTTTGTACCTTTTCAATCAGTGCTACCATTATTGTGAGGCCATTGTCTCTGGCCATGGTGAGCTCAGAAACCTTCTGTGTTATTTCTTTCTCTTTTTCTTCCATCAATTTGGCTGCCTCACATTTATGTGCTTCCAACTCTGCCTCTTTCTCCTGCATGATTTTATCCTTATTTTGGAGGTCTGTTTGGATATTTACAATCATTTGTTTCAGCTCCATCTCCATCTCTAGTCTGACCTTCTTGAGGTAAGTAATAATCAAATTCTTTCCCTAGAGCATTCTTTTTAAATTTTCAATTTCTTCCATTAATTGTTGTTCTATTGAGATTTCTATATCCTCTTGGTCAGAGGGATGAGATAGAGTTTCTGCCTCTGTTTTTGTGGCTGTTGGCTGGTCATCAATGTTATCCATGGCCATCTGCCCTATTCTTCCTAATGTATCCATTTGCCCTATTTCTCCTTCTATATCCATTTGCCCTATTCCTCCTTCAGTGTTCCTGTCCTGAGGATCCTCTGCTGGTGCTGGCACTAATGAAGGTCTAGCTTTATCTTCACATGTTCTCAATTCCAGGAGTGCCTCAACAAGCAGGGCAGTATCCTTGTCATCTTGTGAGAGCTACTTCTTCCTTTTACTTCTCCAAAGCAAAGGTGGGACTGGTGCCTCTAGAGCAGGTCTCCCTTCCTTAGAATATGAGGAGATAGTAAAAGTTTGAAAGTTTCCTATCTCCAGAGTGCATGGTATTGAAACTAGACTTGACTCCACATGAACAGATGGGACTGGAGAATTTTCACTGTGCTTCCTCTTCCTGATCAGAGGGATCTCATCTGAATCATGGGATGGTTCTTCAGCCCACCACTTTTCCTCAATTCCTTGTCCTGATTTTTCCCCTGTTAATTCCTTAGGTCAAGACTCTTCAGGTAAAGTCATCTTCTGCCTGACTAACCGAGTCATGTATAGGGGTCATGTAGGAATAGGTTCTACAATTTGTTTTCCTTTCTTCTTTTTGTCAGGAATAGGGGTTGCAGATGATGTAGCCTCTTGTGAGGGTGACTTCCCTTTGTGAGTAGCTATGGAGGAGGCTGAAGGCTCAGTTTCCTCATCTTGGTGAGAGGGAGAACTCTCACCTTCTGGTTGTGCTATCTCTGGTTCTGTGACCTGGGGGTTGTGCTCAAGAAAGTTCTGCAATAGTTCTTCTCCATTGGCCTGAGATAGGAAGTGGTGCTTGACTACTAGAAAGATGAGGCCATGATGTTTCATGGGTCCCTTACCCTGCTGATATTTCTCTGCAGTTGCCCTGATGGCAGAATATAGGAAATTGGGGATATTTATGCTATATTTAGGGTGCCTATTTCCATGTCTGAGAAAAATCAACATTTTCATTATGGGCCCTAAAACTATGGAGAATTGGCCATCACAGGTAAAGTACTTCATTAACCAAGTAGCAACAGTTGCCTAAGGGTTTGGGAGTGTAGACCTCAAAATTCCTTTGACCTCATTCTTGTTCATATGCAATTGAATAGCAGGTTCACCATGAATAGAAAAATTTCTAATTAAATCAGTGTATAAGGTTTTCAGGTGGTAGAGCCTCTCACCTTACTCGAGAAGTCCAGAGATGTGGCTGATAATTGCTGAGGAGAGGCTAATTTGGTTTCCTCTCACAGTCGTCTGGTTGTCTCTTAAATTCCTAAGGAATTCGTCCACAATATCCTCCTAAAACCCTTCGAACTTGTCTAGAAAATCTAACCATCCAACAACCCTTAAAATGTTTGCTGCAGCTGCATCCTTTAGAAGACCCGCAGTATTTTCTGGCTTAGACTTTTTCTTGACCCCCATTGCTGAATTGATGGCACCTTCTATGTTTTATTCTTTTACCTCCCCAATCTGCAGTCTATTCTTTCCCTCTTATCTCTGTGGGCTCCAGAGTATTGTTCAAATTGCTCTGTAGACTCTGGAGAATTGTGTAATTCACCCTATGCTTCAGTCTATTCCAGAGGTTTGAATGAGGGATGCTATTCTTTTCAGGCTAGTCATATGCAGATGGGTTAAGGGACCAAGGCTGCCATAAATGTAGTAGACTGACAAGGCACTCCGGAGGTAAGGTGGCATTAAGCCACAGATGGTGGCATGCTTGGATGTGAAGAAGGAAATGACAGCGGAGGGATGTGTCATTGTGGCAGCACCTAAAACAGAAAGATAGGACAGTTACTAATAATGATTAATTAAAAATAGATTTACCTGGACCAATTTTAATGATGAGGCAATGTACATGGGAGAAATGCTGCACCATTTTGGAAACTGCACGCGTCGTGGCAATTGAGCACCGACCTGAAATGATGTCCACCTCCCACTTGCACGCAACCTGTAATCATTACACTGAGTGGATCTAAAATCCACACCTTTAGGTGATGTCAGCGCTGGCTCGTGGACACTCCTGCAAATGATTAGTATTCTAATTTAATTATTCTTTGTGATGAAGTAGAGGATGAGTCATGATGACCTCATCATATGATTTGTCTACTTTTCCACCTAGAGAGGTGGGTCCCTCCCTTATTATGGAGATTGACGGCATTATTCACAGAGCACCAGAGGTGCTCCTAATTGGGAAGCACTGGAGATGCTCCTTATTGGAAAGCACCAGAGGTGCTCCTGTTTAAGAAGCGTCGGAGATGTACTGGGCCAATTTCTGGCAACTGATCATATCCAGAGTTTAATTATTTCAATTATCCTAAAGAAGGGAACCACCATTTTACTAGTTTTCAACTCCCTTAGTCGAGAAAGACAGCCATTTACTGGTTTTCCATCTTTCTCTATTTTTTTTTATATATATATTTTAGAAGGCAGCCATTGCTGGTCTTCAACCTTCCTTTTCTTTTTAATTCTATTAGAATCATTCAATCCAACACCGTGACAGAGGAGGTATCCCCTGTATCAAAATACAAATTATTCAGAAAGTCTTCTTTAATGGATGGTCTTTTGTAGAGCCTTATTCAATGACCATTTACTAGAAATGTGTCTGTGCTCCCATCAATTGGTTGCAATAATATAGTTCCATTTTCAAACATGTCCTTTATTTGATAAGGACCCAGCTAGTGAGTCTGCAATTTCCCCTTGAATTCTTTGAATTTAGAATCATAAAGGAGAACCCAATCTCCTTGTTGAAATGTCCTCTTAATATGTTGGTCATGCCACTATTTCCTCTAGTATTGAACCAGTTCTGTTTGCTGAATGGCTTCTGTCTGAATCTCATCCAACTCGTTGAGCTGAAGAATTCTGTTCTGCTAAATTACAAATAATGGCAGACCAACATCCAATATAGTTTTAAGTGTCTGGAGTTCAAATTCTATAGATAATATAGGCTTTTTCCCATAAACTAATTCATATGGTGAAAACTTTGTTGTGGACTTCCAAGTGGTGTTGTAAGCCCAAACTGCTTCAGGTAATCTACTAGCCCAATCTTTTTTGTTCATTGCCACTGTTCTTGTTAGAATATTCTCAAGTTCTCTATTAGTTACTTCTACCTACCCATTTGCTTGAGGATGGTAAGGTGAAGATTTTATATGCTTGACTTGGTACAAATATGTGAATACCTTGATTACCTGTGAAGTAAATTGAGGTCCTCTATCTGAAACTATTGATCTTGGGGCTCCAAATCTCAAGAAGATTTTATTGTAGAGGAAATTAGCAACTTTTTCTTCTCTTGCAAACTGTAATGCTTGAACCTCAGCCCACTTAGTAACATAGTCTGTGCACACTAGAATATACTCCTTGCCTGATGATGGTGGTGAAATTGGTCCCACAAAGTCTAGACCCCATTGCTCAAACGGTTCCATCATGACTTGAGGATGTAGCAGCATTTCCTGGGTAAAGGTTGGCTGCCCCATCCTTTGGCACTAGTCATAGTGCTGCACATACTTCTTTGTGTCTTTATGAAGAGAAGGCCAGTAGTAACCAGCTCCAAGGATCTTGTGGATTGTCCTGTGGAAAGAGTAGTGGCCACTAGATGGTTCATCATGACATGCTCTCAACACATCAAAAGTCTCCTCAGCCTTTAAGCACCTGCATAGAATGAAATCAGGACCACATTTAAATAGTAAACCATTCAACCATTTGTAGGATAAACTTTCTTTAACTAAATGTTTTCTTTGTTTTGAAGTAAAATGGGATGGATACAAGCCTGTAGCTAAAAGATTAGCTATGTCAGCAAACCAAGGTGCAGTAGTGGATATGGCAAAAAGATGTTCATCTGGGAATTTGTCCTCCACTGGTTGGTCTCCTCCTCCTGTATGCAATCTTGACAGAAAATCAACAACTAAATTACACTTCCCTGGGTTATCAACTATGGTAATATCAAATTCTTGCAATAGTAGTAACCACCTGATGATCCTTGCACCTACTACTAGTTTATTCATTAGGTACTTGATGGCTACATGATCAGTGTGCACAAATATTTTATATCTGGTGATATAATGCCTAAATTTGTTTATAGTATAGATAACTACCAAGAATTCTTTTTCAGTTGTTGTATAATTTCTTTCTACATGGGTAAGATTTTTGCTGATGTAATAAATGGCATGCATACCTTCTCCTTCCTCCTTTTGTCCTAAAACTGCCCCAATGGATTCATTTGAAGCATCAGTTTGTATGTGAAATGGTAAAGTCCAATTAGGTCCCCTTAAAACTGGTGTGATAGTAAGCTTCTCCTTCAAAGTTTCAAATGTTGATTAACAATCTTCTGTCCACAGAAATTCTATCTCCTTGTTAAGCAGGGTAAACAGGGGGTTAGCTATTCTGCTAAAATTTTCTATGAACCTTCTATAGTAACCTGCATGACCTAGAAAACTTCTGATGTCAGTTTGATTTTTGGGTGAAGGCAACTGTGTGATTACTTCTATCTTGTTCTGATCCACTCTGATCCCTTTTTCTGAAATATGATGTCCCAAAACAATTCCTTCCTCCACCATCATAAAACATTTCTCATGGCTAAGGGACAGTCAGTTTTTATCATAGCATTTTAGTACTTTTCCAAGGTTTGTGAGAGCTTCCTCAAAGTTATCTCCATACATAGTAAAGTCATCCATGTAGACCTCCATGCATTCATTAGCCAGTTTAGCAAAGATAGCTAGAACCAGTCTCTGAAATGTAGCTGGGGCATTGCATAGCCCAAAGGGAAGAACTTTGTAAGCAAAGGTTCCCCAAGAGCATGTGAAGGTGGTTTTGTCTTGGTCTTCAGGTGCTACTTGAATTTGATTATACCCACTGAATCCATCTAGAAAAGAAAAATACTTTCTCCCAGCAAGGTTGTCTAAAACTTGGTCAATAAATGGTATGGGAAAGTAGTCTTTTTTTGTGGCCTTCTTGAGTTCTCTATAATCAATACACACCCTCCATTTCCCATTCTTTTTAGGCACAATGACAAGGGGTGAGACCCATTGACTGTCTGAGATTAGATCTATGAACCCTGCCTGGAGTAATTTTTCTATTTCAATTTTGACAGTGTCCTTTAAAGTAGGATTCAATCTTCTTTGTGGTTGCCTAACAGGTTTAATATCCTCAGCATAGATATGATAGGTACAGATCTCAGGAGGTATGCCTTTCATATCTTGGTATTCCCAGGCAAAAGATGTTAAGTGGGAGACTAAAAGCTGGATACGTTTTTTTTCCTGACTAGCCGTTAACTGAGTATTTATATTAAGTGTTTTCCCTGGTAGAATCATGACTTGCTTTGTGATTTGATCTATAGATGTGGTGGGTCCATACATTGGTGTCATGGTATTGAGAGGACAAGAATGTGGGAGTAACATGTGGAAGGTGGCTAAGTCCTTATAAAAGGTTTCCCCACAAGGAATAATGTTGGCAAGGGTACAATGAGAAGAAACAAGAAGTTCTCTCTGAGGATCTTGGGCGAGTTCCATCACATCTTTATTGATTAGGATGTGAGTGAAGTCTTCCATTGTATCATAGTATACTTCTTCTTCTAATTCTCCGAGATGTTCCCTAATGGTTACCATAGCTAATGAGGCACTGTTGTCCATGTTCTCTGGTTCATCCACCCATACTCTTCCTGTGTAATGCACTAATGGTTTAGCAGAGGATACAGAGATATTTTCTTTAGATCTATCCCATTAGAAATGACCATATCTCCAGTTCGACAATCAATAGATGCTACTGCAGTAGCTAGCCATGGTCTTCCTAAAATCAGTGGATAAGCATTTCTCTAGTTTCTAGGTTCTAGTATTAAGAAATCCATTGGAAATTCCCATGAATCTATCACAACAGGTACATCAGTGATTACTCCTTTTGGAATAGCTACTGACTAATCAGCAAGTTGAAGAATTGTAGTTGTGGATTGGATGCCTGATAGAGCTAACCTATCCATTGTATGAACTGTCATCACATTAATTGCTGCTCCTAAATCAACCAGAACATTTGAAATTTCTACCCCTAAGATGAAAACAGTTATGACAGGATTTCTAGGGTCTCCATATTTTTGGAGGAGAATTTCTCCCATCAATAGATCCACTACTTTTCCTTCCACCTGTATTGTGGAAGGAAAGCTTTTCTTTCTGCCTTGTGTTTTGATACAATACTATTTAATGAACTGATTTAGCTCTGGTACATCTCTGATTGCCTGGAGAAGAGGAATTTCAATGTTTAGCTGCTTGATTTCTTGTAAAAGTTCTAATTCCTGATTGGTTTAGATTTGTTTTTGTAAAATCTCTCTCTAGGGAGCATTCTATTTAAGCCGTTTTGGGTATGGTGCTAGCTTTTCCATCTCCGGAGCATCTCCGGAGCTCTTATCAGAATTATGTTTGAGACTATTCTCTGGAGCCGGCCTTTTAGGAGTAACTCTAGAGTTGTCTGTGGATGATTTTTCTAGCACTGTTTTGTTAGTAATCTCCTCTGGGGGTTGATTCGATGGATTTTCAGGTTCCTCGTCATTGGTTATTTCAACTATAGTTGGAGGAGAAGGTCTTGAGAATGCTTTCCCAGAACGCAGCTGGAGATTATTTGAATAAATAGCATTAATTCCAGCCATATTTTATTGCTCTATCATGTAGACAGTTGCTCCCTATTTATTCCGTGGGTTTGGTATAGGCTGATTTGGTAAAGGTGGTTGACTAAATGGTTCATTTTGTGTTTGATCATGTGTGTTGGAGGATCCAGTTAGTAAAGCCTACTGTTGAGGTTGGAAATGTCTAGGTTGTCCTTGGTATTGTTGATGATATCCCTGTTGAGGACTCCATTGAGGTCGCATGTTTTGAGATCCAAACTGTGGTGGCCACTGTTGATTTCCCCAAGGTTGATTTTGCTAGTTTTGGTTTTGCCAATGTTGACTTGGCCAATCCTGCTGTCCCCAAGGAGGATTATTTTGAGGGCCATGCCAAGTTGGATTCCACTAATTATTTCCCTAATTAGAAGGACCCTTGTAAGAAGACTGGTTTGGATACTGATTATAAGGGAAATTTCCAGTTTGTTTTCGTCCCACATAGTTTAACTCCTCTTCTATCTTAGCATTCCTTTTACTCAACCTTTTCAAGGCTGGAAGTTGACTACACTGACTGGTAGGATGGTCCCTATCACAGATCTAACAAAACTCTGATTTATCCAAGGGGCATTCTCTCAACAGGTGTTTGTTTCTACACCTAGGACAATAGATGGAGAGCGGTTCAGTTGCTCTATTTTGATCAGTTGTTCTAATTTTTGCTTGAATCCCATCCAATGTGGTATTTAGTTAGACCAAAATGTTTGTTTTTTGATTTGTAATTTCTTCCATCAACTGTCCTATTTCATTCTTCCCTTTAAAAGTTTTGGATGACCTTACTCCATCTTGGGTTTTGGAATAGTTCCTGCAGAGTTCCTTTATATCAGGTATTTCCATTTTGTTAATGTTTCCTTTTCACATTAGGTCTAGTGCCTTTTTTTATTCTTTATCCAATCCTTTTATAAACAGGGTTCTGGCCAAGGAGTGATCCACTGGATTGCCATACCTTCTCAAGGCAAAATTAAACCTATCCACATAGTCTTATAAGGATTCTTCCTCCCTCTGCCTAATTTTAAACAATTCTTCATTTTTATTACTGGATCTGCAATAATCTTGATATTTTTTCAAAAACCCTGTTTCTATTTGTTCCCAAGAATGGATAGAACCCTGGGGTAAACCCATAAACCATCTCATCGCAGAATCTTTTAGGGTTGAAGGAAACAGTGATTTTTGGTTATCTAATCCATAATCATAAGTTTGGCAGACTACTTTGAATTCAAACAAGAACTGATCTGGATCCTCAGAAGAAAGTCCTCTAAAATTTAGCATATGTGCTGGTGAGATATTCTTCATGGGAGCATTGTCTCCAGCAGCCAAAACAATAGGATAAGAGAAGGTTCTTGGAGCCTGATTTTCCTCTTCCCCATGATTATCATTTTCCATGTTTAGTACTGGTTCTTCTTCCTGAGGTTCTAGGAAATTAGGTTTTACCAAAGGATCTACCTCAACTTTTTGTTGTAATTCCTGGATATAATAGGCAAGTGGAATGTTTGGAGGATCTAAGGGATTGTTGTTTTGAAGTGCAGGTTCCAAATTAAGATCTAGGTTTCCTTCTTCAACAAGATTTTGTACCACCTCACTGCTTTCCCCTATGGTGTGTTGTTGGGGTGTCTGCTTAATATATCTTCCTTTTAGATCTCTAGCTCTAATCATACAGATCTATTCTAAAAACTGTTTTAACTTAGTGTCCCTAATTAACACAAACTAGTCCTTGGCAACGGCACCAAAAATGAAAAGGTGTCACTGTCCCTCATCATTTAATCTATTTTCAAATGTCAAAGAACAAGGGCTATGTCCACAACTGTCTATAACTAGGGATTCTATAGTTACTAGTTTATAGCTAATCCTAATTCCTGAAAGAACAATTAATCTATCTGCTTGTTGAATAAATGTAATTAATGCTGAAAAATAGAATAAAATAAGAAATGTACTCAAAGCAAAGAAACAATAACATGCATCTATCTATTAAAATAGAAAACACTTTTATAAGAGAAAACTGAAACAATAAAATAGTGATACTAGCCTCTTGCCTAAGTGGTGAGAGTGGGCCCTTGCTCCACACCCTTGAGGCTAAAGGCTATAGCAAGAAATCAACACAAAAGATTATCACAACTAAATTTAGTTCAATTCATTCATTTCTGCATTCATGAAAATATGGCTATAACAGAACTGAGATCTCCCGAGAATCAGAATAATTTTATCATTTTCTTCTTGTTCTACTATTTCTAAGAGTATATATAAAAATGAGTGATGATATATCACTGAACTTATCTACCAGTCTTTTTATGAGATGACACCATCTCTTATATGTACTTAACTGTCTATCTTATGAAAAATCACCATGCGAGAAAGGTAGACTTGAGTGGAACAGAAGTCCACTCAGAAGTCTAAGTTTAAGTCTTAATACACTTGGGCATCAAAGCCCTGAAAATAAGGATATTAGATTAGTTCAGTTCGTAACTCATGCAAAATATTTGAAAAGATAAAACTTCAACAATTTAACTGATAGTTGACCCTTCACCACTCAGGTGATGCTTTGAGTGAAGTGAGGGGTATTAAGATTGCTGCTGAGAGTGTTTGGTCAACAACTCTGCTTGGAAACATGCCCTGCTTTTAGGAGGCACCAGAGATAGCTATTCCTGTTTGCAACTCCAGAGATATTCTAGACTCTCACAGAGCTTCGGAGAGGCATTTCCCATATCTTCAAAACTCCAGGTGTTATGGTTCTTTGGTATTGTCTTTGGAGATCATTGAAGACAATCTCTGGAGATGCACAAAATCATTGTTCTTGGCATCTACACCTGTGGATTCAAAAAGAGAGAAAAGTTCTACATTTTTCTATCAATCCCACACACATTACTCACTTAATCAGAAATTCTAATCTTAAGTAATCTATCTTAATTAATCACAAAATAGAACAATCTTGCTAACTTATTTGGGTGCAGACACTAGGAAGATGAACTGAGAGAGAGGAAAAAGAGAGGCAAAATGACACAGAGGCATCCACACTAAAACCTTAACACACAGCATGGATGTCCGCAACCCTTCATCATCATCATCATCATATTTCCCCTACCGACCGATATCCTCCTGCAGACAAGCCTTCGCCCTTTCGCATGTCAGCAGCATCAGCATATCCGACTATCGGCAGCATCATCATATTCGGCAAGCGCGATCATCCTCCTGACGTTCACTGTTCATCTTACCGCCAACCTCTTTCTTCATCATCATGATGTTCAACATCATGTTCATCAGCAGGATATAGAACATCTGGTTCTTCCCATATATCCTGATGATGACAAACTCTTATGCACCCTTCCTTCGATGCTTACGTCACCCCAATATCCTGATGACGATTATCCTGATGACGATGACGTCACATGCAGCTCCTTCAATATCCTGCTGCCCGATATCCTGCTGTTGGCCAAACTTAACATTATCGGCCCGCGACAGAATTGTCAACCCGATCTTCTACCTTATGCCGATACGCTCCTCCTCGGCAACACCTGATGATGATCACCCCCAAAACACATTCACTTTATGCAACCGACTGCATCATGCTCATCTCCGTTTACTCGGATGACGCCTGAAGCGACTGCAAGATATACGCAGAAATATCCTGATGATGCCGTTTTGACGAACTTCCAACCTTAGCGAATTTTGATCCGCCGAACCTCCTGGGATGACCCGATCTATTTTCAGGGTGATCCTCCAAACTCTAACAATCAACACGACCTAGCACATACCCATGCTAGGGTTCTCAACACCTTTCGACCGCGATCCTGCACACCTGCATGCAAACAAACAGAAAAGGAAAACTACCTCCTAACCTATGATACACAGCCATTCCACCGATTCGACGAATCAACCGGTGGAATGGATCAGCGAATCCATGAGACCACCAGATCAGTAACTCGATTTCACAAATGGAGATCAAACAGAAAATGAACACAAACAGGATCTCTTTATTTGATTTCAAAAGATGCAATACAATATTCAGTCTCTCTCTCTCTGTCTCACTTTGTGCAGCCTAGCTCGATCATCTAAAACCAACCGATCCTCATGCATAAATAGGATCTCCTGCGAGTACTATTGACCTGACTCCAAGCGGCTAGGAAATCTCTCCAGGCGGCTGGGAGATCCAACCGGACCTACAGCATAACAGTTGTCTTAACAAACTAGCTAAAAATAGCAAAGCATGGTCAACATGACCTTATTACATGCATTGGTCTTATCATACCTTCTTGGAAACATTAACAAGACTCAAAACAAACTAACTGCCTCATGGAGGCTAGCTGTCAGGTAGGTGCTCCTACACCATACTCCCCAACAGAAAAGAACTCATGTCCCATGAGTTAGGTTGTGGAAGTCCTCCACCTTTACACTTTGTCATCTCAGTGTTCTGACCTGTTCCAGCTTTGTCCTCTGCTGGCTCTTGGCTGCTCCAAGACTTCTGAACTGTAACTTGCCTTGTTGCAAGTAAATCCTCATGCCTGTCAATGTAGGCCTTTCTCTCATATACCTTGTGTTTGTCAGGTTGTCTGACCAGAACCTCTGTCTGAACTGCCTCTTGAACTGCTGCAATGTTCAACTCTATCTTTCTTTCAACTTTGATAGGACAAACAATAGTCCCAACTATGACAACATCCTTGTCATTCCTCTCAACTGGTTGCTGTTTGCAAACCTGTTTCTGCACCTGCTGCTGACCTCTGTCAGTCACAACTGAAACTTTCTTCAACCTGTTGTCCTTAACAACTTCTTTCCCTGCAGTATCCTCAACTGCCTTTATGCCTGCTGCTATAGGCATCTGCACAAATTCCTTCTTTCCCACTAAAATGATTTTGGCTGCCCCCTGTACTGCAGCATCTTCCTGCAATGGCATCAACCTAATAGTCTTCCCATCCTTCTTGATGGTGTAGGTATTAGCATACCCATCATACAGTACCCTTCTATCAAATTGCCATGGTCTACCCAACAGTAGGTGACAACATTCTATGGGCAAAATGTCACACAAAACTCTATCATGATATGCTCCAATCTGAAAATCCACATATGCCTGTTCATAGACAAAAAGTGATTGACTATCACTCACCCAAGATGCCTTGTAAGGGTGATGGTGTGGAATCCTTTCCAAATGCAGTTTATCCACCATTTCCTGAGATACCATGTTGTCTGTTGAACCAGTATCAATGACAACCTTACATACTTTACCTTTGCTCTTGCATGTGGTCTTGAAAAGAGCTCTTCTTTGCATCATATCCTTTGATGCCTGCAAACTAATTCTCCTAAGCATCAATGCTTCTCCCTCCTCAGGATATGCATAATTGTCAGGAACTCTATCTCCTTGATAAGTGTTTGAACCCTACACACTTTGCTCTACTTTCTCTTCTTGCACAAGTTGTACTCGCTTGTCATTAGTTCTATCATTTCTGGATGATGAACCTTTGCTTTCTGGACATTTGAAAGATGGATGACCAAACTCACCACAGGTGTAACACTTGCCTGAAAATGTAGTAGAACCTCTACCACCTCCAAATCTACCTCTATGACTTGTCCATCCACCTCTGAAATCAGACTGTCCCTGTCCTTTACCAGTGTCTTCTTGACCCTCATTGGTTTGCCTTGTTGTAGGGGCTGATCCTCTTCCCCTCATATTGTTTCCTCTTCCTCTCATGGACTTATCTTGTCCCCTATTCAGCTTTTCTTCAATCCTGAATGCCATTTGGTAACAATCCTCCACACTCTTAGGGTTAGCTAAAACTAACTCATCCTGTATGTTCAATCTCAAACCAGCCAAGTATCTAGCCACCTTTTCTACCTCATTCTCATGATGACCAGATCTCATACTCAATTTATAAAACTCCTCAGTATATGCCTTCACATCCATTTCCTTCTACCTTAAAAATTGCAGCTTCTTAAACATCTGAATCTCATAATCCCTAGGCAAGAATTTACCTTTGATCCTTGCTACCATCTTATCCCATGAAGTGATCTTTGACTTCCCTTGTTTCCTTCTCTCAGATTGTACATAATCCCACCATACCAAAGCATGACCTCCTAACTTGGTCTTTGCAATCTTTACCTTCTGATCCTCAGCAACATTTTCACATTCAAAGTGATTATCAAGTGCAGCAATCCAATCCAGTAACTCATCTTCATTCAAACTTCCATTATACTTGGAAACATCAACCTTTACCTTAGGTTTATCACTCTACACTGCCTTTAATAGTTTTGCAAATTTCTGGTCTTCAACATCCAGATCTTTAGCTACCTCTTCATACTCTTCAACAGTATCTTCATCTTCTTCAGACTCACTGTCTTCCACTTCCCTCTTTTTATTCTTTTCCAGGGCTACAAGCCTGGCTTGAAGTGCTTCAGCAAGCTCCTTCATCTTCCTCATCTCTCTGGCATGTTTTTCCTTCATCTCCTGCAATTCCCTTGCAGTACCACTACCTTTCGAAGGCATTTTGTTAACCTCTCACTCCTCTACCTCTGTCCTTTCGGTGACAGAATCAACTCTACCTCTGCCCTTTCGGTGACAGAATCAACACACAATAGCCCAGACCTTTTGCTGAGCTTTGATACCACTATGACGCAGAGGCATCCACACTAAAAACTTAACACACAGCATGGATGTCTGCAACCCTTCATCATCATCATCATATTTTTGTTAACACTGTCAGCATCATCATATTTCCCCTGCCGACCGATATCCTCCTGCAAACAAGCCTTCACCCTTTCGCATGTCAGCAGCATCATCATATCTGACTATCGGCAGCATCATCATATTCAGCAAGCGCGATCATCCTCCTAACGTTCACTGTTCATCTTACCGCCAACCTCTTTCTTCATCATCATGATGTTCAACATCATGTTCATCAGCAGGATATAGAACATCCGGTTCCTCCCATATATCCTGATGATGACAAACTCTTATGCACCCTTCCTTCGATGCTTACGTCACCCCAATATCCTGATGACGATTATCCTGATGACGATGACGCCACATGAAGCTCCTTCAATATCCTGCTGCCTGATATCCTGCTGTTGGCCAAACTTAACATTATCGCCCGCGACGGAATTGTCAACCCGATCTTCTACCTTATGCCGATACGCTCCTCCTCGGCAACACCTGATGATGATCACCCCCAAAACACATTCACTTTATGCAACCGACTGCATCATGCTCATCTCCGTTTACTCGGATGACGCCCGAAGTGACTGCAGGATATACGTAGAAATATCCTGATGATGCCGTTTTGACGAACTTCCAACCTTAGCAAATTTTGATCCGCCGAACCTCCTGGGATGACCCGATCTGTTTTCAGGGTGAACTTCCAAACTCTAACAATCAACACGACCTAGCACATACCCATGCTAGGGTTCTCAACACCTTTCGACCGCAATCCTGTACACCTGCATGCAAACAAACAGAAAAGGAAAACTACCTCCTAACCTATGATACACAGCCATTCCACCGATTCGACGAATCAACCGGTGGAATGGATCAGCGAATCCATGAGACCACCAGATCAGTAACTCGATTTCACAAATGGAGATCAAATAGAAAATGAACACAAACAGGATCTCTTTATTTGATTTCAAAAGATGCAATACAATATTCAGTCTCTCTCTCTCTGTCTCACTCTGTGCAGCCTAGCTCGATCATCTAAAACTAACCAATCCTCATGCATAAATAGGATCTCCTGCGAGTACTACTGACCCGACTCCAAGCGGCTGGGAAATCTCTCCAGGTAGCTGGGAGATCCAACCAGACCTACAGCATAACAGCTGTCTTAACAAACTAGCTAAAAATAGCAAAGCATGGTCAACATGACCTTATTACATGCATTGGTCTTATCAGACCTTCTTGGAAACATTAACAAGACTCAAAACAAACTAACTGCCTCATGGAGGCCAGCTGTCAGGTAGGTGCTCCTGCACCACAAAAAGATGTATTTTATGAGTGCAATTTGGCACTCATCAAAAGGTAGTCCTCCCAACAGCTTTGCCGATCCATCACATACATCCTCAACATATCCTCGAGAACCTGGTTAACCCTCTCGGTCTGACCATCAGTCTCAGGATGATAAGTTGAACTAAAGTTCAGCTATGTTCCCAAGGTATGCTGCAAGGAAGTCCAAAGGGCAGAAGTGAACACTAGATCCCTGTCAGAGATGATCCTATGAGGAATCACATGAAGTCTGACGATGTCCTCTATGAACACTCTGGCCACCATAGAGGCATTATAAGAAGCATGGATAGGAGAGAAGTGAGCTACCTTCATCAACGTATCCACAGTGACCATAATAGTATCATGTCGATGAGAGGACATCGACAACCCAACAATGAATTCTATCAAAATGATATCCCACTTCCACTCTGGAATCAAATGAGGCTGCAAAATCCCTGTAGGGTGCTGGTGCTCTGCCTTCACCCTCTGACACTCAAGACATCTCGACACAAGATCAGCAATCTCCCACTTCATACCACTCCAAAAATATAGCTGACGTAGATATGCATGCATTTTATTGACACCTAGATGAGCAGAATAGGGTGCTTGATGCGCCTCTGACAACACTAGGGTGCAAAGACCTTCAAAACTAGCAACGTAGATACAACCCAAATGATGTAATAGACCATCAGACTCAAAAGAGTAACTAGAGAACCTACCCTCTAAAGGTCTACCAGACTCAATCTTGGATCTCACCTCCTAGCACCAACTATCGGTAGGAAGTGTTGTGAGAATCTAACCTCTCAAATCAACTGTAATAGAGACTGCTGAGATCTTATGTCTCTGATGACTATGAACATCTACTACCACATTCTCCTTTCCCTGAATATATCTGACCTCAAAGTCATACTCGCACAAGAACTCCATCCAACGCCTCTACCTCGCATCACCAATCATTGTCTTAGATGCTACCAGTCGATGTCCAAATCCTGATGCACCCTTCTGTGGGCACTGTCTAGCAACATGGCCTTGCTGGCCACAAGAGAAACACCTGGTGCCTCTACCAAAATCACCATCACCTTGGAAAGCACTAGACTGCTGGAAACTACCTCTGTTCACTGCAGAATGTGTACTCTGAGCTGGCTGATCAAAATAGTTGCACTTATTGCACTGCCAAGACCGGTCCTTCTTATTTTGAAATCTATTACCTTGCTGATGCTGAGAATTCTTTAGTTTGGACTGCGAATACTGCTGTTGCTAACCACCCTTTGAGGGTTCATGAGGACCTGATGCCTGAGTGTGACCACCTCAAGAACCATTCCCTGAAGAAGGTGCACTACCAATGTGCACACCTATATGCCCACCAAGTGCCATAGCCAAATTCTCCTCCACTAACTGGGCTTTCTCCACAGCAACCTCTGTAGTCTTAGGTTCAAATACACAAACCCCTCCACTAATCTGGGCATTCAAGCCCTTGACAAAATATTGCACCAACATAGACTCGTCATCCCCAATACCTGCATACTGTTTGAGCTCATAAAATCTATGCTCATACTACTCAACTATCATGGTCAATTACCTTAGCTCGTGGAACTCATCTGCTCGATGCTACCTCCAATGGTCAGATAGAAAATGAGCTTTGAATCTCTCTAAGAACAACTCCCAAGACACAGTGCTAATGTCCAAATGAAGCTTCTACTCCTCTAACCACCACCAAGTCGAAGCAAACCCTCGGAGATGCAAAATAGCACATCTGGCTTTGGTGTTGCTGCCATACAAATGCATGGTGAAACACCTGCCTAAGTCCAATAGCCAAGTCTCTACCTCAAGACCTCTACCAGCTCCATTGAAGATGGGAGGGCGTGCTCTCAGTAGATCTCTCATATGGCCAGCTAGTGTGGCCTCCTACTCAGCTGTCAACTCTCTACGCCTAGGAGACCTCTCTCTCTCTCTAGGACTCGGCTCATCTACCTCTTGACCTCCTCTAGGTTGCTCACCCTCCTACCTAGGGCCTAAACAGGCAATGGCCTCCTTAAGAATCTATCTCAACTAGACTCCATCAGGCTGACCCTGACCCTCCATATTCTGACCCCCACCTTCATGGGCACTCACATGAGGAGAATTGGGAGGAGGTGTGCCACCACCACCTCTCCCATGACCCCTACCTCTGCCCTGACCTCGGCCCCTACCTCTAGGCATATACCTATAGCACCAAAGGCAAATTATTACATTTAGAAAGGGTCACAACAGGGATAAAATCACTCTACAGAGTTTAAGCACTAGGTTACATAATGGGCTCAAATATAACAAGGGTACCCAGTGTTTAAACTTGGCTCTAATACCAAATGTAATGCCCGTAATGCAACCCTAGAGTGCTAGACAAAAAGTGCAGGTTAACAGAAATTTTTTTTTTGAAAGCATTAATCTTGCATTAAAAGTACCGAAGATATCAAATACACAACATAATGAGAATTACACTTCTAACAACCCTAGGGCAACATAACTGCATTAGAAATATAAAGTAAAACCATATGAGTGATAAACATTAAACTGCTGAATTAAATAAAAGAAAAACTTTTACAATAGCAAGATAATTTAATTACAAAGTCTCAGTACAAGATTACAAGACCGATCATGTCAGTTTACAAAGAATACATATGAAAATATACAACACTACTAAAGATGGAAAGCAGAATGGAACTGGAATAGCTCTGCACAAGACTCGATCCAAATCTCCAAGAATACCAATGGATAGCTCTACCTCCCAACCATGTAGAACCCTGAGGTCCACCCCACAGAGCTAGGAGATAACACTGAGGCTCCACTAGGTTGAAGTTACAACAGTGAGACAACAGCAAGATACAGACTCCTCATAGACATACAAGATAACAAGACTATACAGATACGATAGTAAACCACCAGACAAAACCAACATCCAAACAAGATCAAATAAGAAGCCAAGATCATACTCTAGAGGTAACAATAAAACAAAGAGGAAGAAACTAAGTTGCATAAGGAGAGTGTCATCACATGGTCTCAGTATGGGTTACCCAGGTTATCTATCACCAGAAGCTGGCCCCCATCTATTGTTACCCTCGCAGCCCCTCTCTAGGCACCGGCCCCATAGGGTGACACATGCAGAACCGACGGGTCCTCTCATGGAGACAAGGAGGTTGGCCTTGCCAACCAGGCCTTCTCATCCCATCCTTAGCCTGCGAGAGCACTTAATGCATGGGTGAGGTATCCTACTTATCAGGTTAAATGTTTTACTACCCCAACCCTCCGAATGAGTTAATAAGTTTACGCTTGCTCATAACTTCCATGGGGTTATCCAGGTGATCTCTCACTAGGTACCAGTCCCAGCATAGAAGCCACTCCCTTAGCAATCTCAACAACCAAACCACCACAAGCAGAGATAAGATACAAATAGCTTCTAACCAATACTCAATCCATTCACCTACCCATGACAATACAAAACCTGTTGCATTGACATGCCATTAATTGAATCAACCCAACACAACACACCTCTGGAGATAGTTACAATACCAATGAAAAAGTCAATCATAATTTGACAAGGACCATGTTTCCGCATTTTGACACCAATTCACATAACATCCCTAAAGATTTAGACTTCACACTTGCCCAAAACATAGATGAAACTTAACCCCAAATAGACATTACGACCCACTAAAACATATCGACATGACAAGGGAAAAAGTTAGGAAGAGTGAATCAATGTACTTCTAACCATAAGTTGAATTTACTAAGAGATTAACTTCATTCAAAAGTAGATACAAGTTTTCAGAAATAACCAATTTCTCTACAACTTCAAGAAGGAAAAGTTTCCTAACTAATCCCTAATAAACATCCTTTCTTTTTCACATAACCATAAAATAACGATAAATGTAATTTTTCCAACTATACCGAAAATTTCACATCCTAAAAGATCAACCTCAATTTATGAAAGTAAACACTTGCTATCAAAATTTTCCCGTCTATGCTACATTCCAATATCAACCACTACAAGATATAATTTAACCTTTTCAACAACAAACCATTTAATACAATTTTCTTTCAAACAATTATAAACACAATAAATTACTTATAAGCATATAATTCCATTTCTCATTACACAAAACAATTTTTAACACGCAACGTTATGCATAATAAACATGAATCACTATTTAACATCTAACTGTTGCAATTCCGAAAGGAACACTATAAGATAATAATTATTTTCCTATCATTTTACCTTTTTACAAAATCTAACTATTTCAACTTTAAAGAACTTCATTTCCTTAATACAATTTTTCTAATAAACAAACCTTTACTTAAAAACATCTAAAAAGACTACATTTTTCTTATTTCAAATCTTTTTTTTTTTTAAAAGAACAATTACTTAACAATCTCTATAAAAAAGTATACCTATAGTCTCCTATCAACCAAGCATAGTATCTACAATAACAATTCCTATCAAAACCTACTACGAAAGATTACCTTATTAAATATCACTTACAACCATCACAAACTTTTATGTTATGGTTTTCGAACACATATGCAATTCCTACCCTACTACCATAATTCAGCTCCTAATCTACACATGAGGATCTTCTTAAAAGCAAGGGTCTCAACTAACAAGTTGCCAAATAAACTTCTACTAACAAACCACACTTTTCCCATCGGCACCACCGCCTTGGGCCATTCGACATGTAAAACAAAACTAAAGCTACGACTATCGACTAAGCCCTATACGACATCTCTGACGGTGACCTATTTGAGATTTCTAACCACACTGAGTGGCAACTCTGACATGGCATTGAGATAAAAGCGATGGGATACTAACCAAAACACTTTAACTAAGGGGACAACCTGATGACCCTATCGCTTAACTCCAACACAGTCACATGATACATCTCACATTGTTGTGCGGCCGACTAACTTCCTGCACCATTTCAACTGTAACGACTAACACAATGACTAACAATAAACAGGATATCGATCGACGACAGAACTAAAACATCATTTACTAAGGTGATTACTCTTTCAACTCAATCTTATCATAAATATTTGATGCCAAAACTTCACCAAGCAGACTGATGACCTACCTAACTGCCTAGACCACAAGTGACCAGATGCATAATAAAAACCTATTCCACAGAAGTGACTCCCCTCATGGCCCGCAGACTTCTAAAATGATACTGATAGAGGATCCACATTACACTGTCTAAAACACTCAGTCCAAGTGAGACAACAAGATTGCCATGGGTCCCTACTGCCCAAACTACGGTAAGAATACTAAGATAACTACCCATTCGCTAAGTTTCAAAAGAAAGAATCAATCATTAGTGGTAGTGAGAGATGAATTGTCTACCAGCTAACTATAAGGTAGAAATGGATGTTTCTAAAAGAGTTCAAGTTTCCAAAGTCTAGAACAGGGCGGTCTTCTGAGTTAATAAATTATATAAATGTCTTTCTATAAACTCTAGCTACATTTTATTTCATAAACAGATGATGAATTAACAGCTATCTCTCAGCCAAAAGAATATTAATACAGATATGGAGGAAAATATTAAAAAAAACATCACAAGGTTGTGTCAAAATCCCAAGTGTACATTGCAGGTTAGATTTCTAGAAGGAGGAATGTTGGAGTCACAAACATATTGATAGGATTATTTAGATAGAAGCAAGGAATCTCAGGTAAAAGACAATACGGATATTATAAGGACTAAATATGGGATTGCAAGCACTAACAGGTTGCAGAGAAAAGTTAAATCACCTCTTCCTGAGCATTTCATTTCTACTAGGGAAATACAAATGGGAGATAAAATGCAAGGACAACATGGCCAAGAGATCGCAAGAGATTAACATTGGGTCAGCTTATCACTGGATTGAAAATGTAGAACTAGGTTACATCATGGAGGAATGCATCTTGGAGGAATCTGTAGAGATTGGGGCGACATATGACTATACAGGCACAAGACAGCCACAAAGATCACAATTCTAAATTACAAAAACATGCAAGTTTACCCATAGAATATGCAACAATGAAATTTAAAATTTAAAGCTATAACCATTGCAAATTTTTATAGAGAGAACCAAGTCACCTACCTAGATTCTAGTCCCTCTTCGAGTTTCTTCAAATCCTATGACCAATTCCCTATTCTACTAAATTTCTCCATTCTATTTTCAACCCCCTCCCAACAAGATTTCTCCCCCTCAAAAATGATTCAATCTTAGAAATTAAATGCAGACTTGCATCCATTACCCAACAACCCACTCCTCCGTGAATTCCAAAATTTTCTATAACAAGAGATTCCAAATCTTCCAATTTTGAATTTGACAACACAAGGCATTAATTTCGCTTGCCAAATTATTCTGCACCAAATAACCACTAATTACTTGTATCTCTATTAATGACATAAATATTTTAATATAGAAGATAATTTAATTCCAAACTAATATAAAATTTAACCAAGGTGTCATTCAAGCTTTAAGCTAATCCAATAATTATCTAACAAACAAAATAGGAGCCTTACTAATAACCACTAATTCATTAAAGAATCTTCCAACCACACAGGAGCATAATATAAACATTATAAAACACGACTTGACTAAACATCATGACACAAGGTAACCAATCATAAGAAGGAAAAGACCAAGTGACACAACATGACTCAAGACCACAATAGAAGACAAGGACTGACAAGTGGGCTAGGCGTCGTGTTATCTCCCATTACTAATATCCATTGGTGAAAGAACCCAGTCAACCTGCTATATCAGGTGGAGTCGAGGTTTGGTACCTGCAACCTTTGTCCAAACAACTGATTAATACGATCAAGTACATATATGCCCACACATAGAGAGTCAGAGAATCGCTCCGTAGTAGGGTACTCGAAATGATTAATGCTACACTATCCCTACTCTTGAACAAGATTATAACCATAGCATTTGAAAATAGATATCTACAAATCTAATAAAACGTGTAAATAATAATCCATTACTAAACATGTCCAACACATCATAACTAAAGTAACCAGAATGTCATCATCACTCATAACACATGTCTAAATAAATCCATCGAACATAGTCCATCGAGGTCAAAAAGAAACATGAACCATAACATACTAATCCAAATGTCTCGAAACTATAAATATGCAATAAAATACTATCAACTATTTCAAAAATGTCAGAGAGAAATATGAAACCGACATTTATCACAAGCCAAAAAGTGAGAAGCATTACAAATTCTGAGTGTTATATGCATGAGCAACCACATTATAATTAGTTTGTTGTAAGTTTTTTTTTGCAATTTGTTTTGGACAATCATAAATGTGATCAAGAGATTGAGAAGAGGATGAAAGACCTTTAACCACAAGCACATGTTTAGAGGATGGTCGAACCACATTTGCACATAGAGTGACCACAATTTTTAGTTTTTCAATCTCTTCTTTAGATTTAGGAACATAAATTGCATTTGGAAATCTTTGAAATAGTGACGACTTAGAGGCCGTAGTGGAATGTTCAATCGAGATAAAGTCCTTAAGGCCTTCATCTAACATATCGAAGTCATCATGACAAAATGACTCATCATAAGCATGAAAGTCTTGGAAAAAATAATCTGACATTCTAACATGCTCTATTTAAACCAAGATTTAAATGCACAATGATGGCCTTTGTGAATGAAATATAACTTTCAACAATAAAATGCTAATTTTCAACTCTTTTAGTGAAAAGATAAAGAATGTAATCCACAATTTAACATATGCAATTTCATTAAAGAGGTTTTTCAATCCAGTTATGCTCTAGCATAGAAAATTATATCAAATCTAAAGTTTAACAAGGATGCAAATTCTTTAAAGCTCAGGTTCACCAAAATGTTTACGATGAAAATTGATAGTGGCTTTAAGCTAGGTTAAATACTACCATTTCCACCGCTAAGCATCGGGAGGACAAAGGTCAAGCTTGTGAACAAGCTTCTAATTACTTTGTCTATCCCTTATGCTCACGTGGTTATGAAACCTAAGGCCCTAGTCAAGATTTTATCGTGTTTTCCTTTCAACCAAGTAAAACCCTAATTATGCCTTAAATATGAAATATATAGAAACTGATGAAGTAATTGGCAAAACTGAGGATATAAGTATAGAGGGAGGGTTTCAGAGATACTGTACCTAGATCTTGAGGGCTACATGGACTAGGGCACCCACTCCAGTGTCCTGAAAGTTCCCAAACTAAAAAATCTTCTACACAGGGTGTCTTAGACTGCCGAAAGGCTTCCAGATCCTGGAATAAACCCCTAGTTGGACTAGGGTGTTGACTCTAATGTCTTGTAAGTCTTGGAATCTAAAAATTTGATAGTCTGTCGTGACTAAACCCACAATGTCCTTCCTCCTATAGTTTCTTTTCACCAGAACCTGTAAAACACGATCTGTACATACAAAAGAAGGAAGATGTTGCGGCTATATAGGAGCTTGCCTTAGTCAAGCCCCATCTTTGGAATTTCTACCTCAACAATAGTCAGAGATAAAGATTTATAGAAGTGTGTGCAAAACTAACAATGTGTTATGCATAAAATCAAACCCTAGATGTCTCAATCGAGGGAAGATCAACAACTTGCTTTGCATCAATAAAAAATACAACTTCACCTCAAGGAGATGAGATAAATGAAGACTTGCATGAACAAGAAGGCAAATCAGTAATGTCTTCGGAGGATCGCCAAGCTTGTTGTTGGAGGCATCAAACCTTCTCCTGATCATGCAAAGGGTGTACAAACCCTAGGAAGAGAAAGATAGACTCAAGATCTTGACTCCTAATCTTCATCCATTGTCTCCAAGATAGCAAATAAAGAATACTTTGAAGAGCTTCAACAAGTCACTGATCTTCAATGGCAATTGCAGCAGAGTTTTGGCATTGAGCTTGCATAAGAATTGTGTGTGATAAAATTATTTGTAAATGTCTCTTTATATCTATCTTTAGGGAATTCAAATTTCAAAATAATGTCTTGATATTGCATGAAAAACAAGAATTTGAAAATGGAATCCTGAGGCACTCGGCGGGAACCGACACCCTACCAAAATTCAAAATCCTGGGAAATGAGGGAGGACTAGGGCATGGGCGCCCAAGTCCTAGCCCCCAATTTCAGCTTAGATCTACATTTTTGGGGTTCCTAGGGACCCATGTTTCAAATCTCTTTCCGGTTTTTATTAATAAGTTACCTCAAAAAGTGAATAGACTGCTACTAAACTTAGTCAATCAAGGTTTCGAAAAGGCCAGAAAAGTAAAGGTTGGATAGTCACCAAGAGTGGGGAGCTAAACTGAGGGAAATTATACCATTCCATATAGGATGACAATTTTCGATGTTACAAGAACATCACAGGGATAACACAAAAGTGACAACAAAATTTGCAAAAAGGCAACACATGAAAAAAGGCCTAAGCACCATGGGAGGAGAAAAGGATGATGCAATGGCTAAAATGAGCCTACAAACAAACTAACAGAATAGACACTAAGGCAAGGCCAAAATATAGTATGAAATTGCACTTGGGTATAGAATTTTTGACCTTACAATATCATACCTATCTTTAGAAAAATCTATCTAAAATACACTAAGACATATCCTTCTTGAGGAACCAATTTTTGAATCAATTTGTGGTATATATGTTGAATACACACACAAAATAGGTGCCTTGAGAAGGATATCTCTTTTCATACTGTAGATATCTTTTTCTAAAGATAGGTTTACTAGTAGCATCTATAGTTTGAACATGTAAACAACATTATTTTAATGATTGACACTTTTTTGTTTTAGTAATAATTATGGCCTTTCGTCGAAATATTCTCAAACTTGTTTAGACTCTACCGCATCTTATGTGGTGCTCATCATTAATGGTTAAATCCATGATTGATGTTGAAAAATATTAATAAGAAATGGAATACATGATGTTCATTAATGAGATACATATTGCAATTCTAGGGGTTCAAAGATAAGATGAAATTGGAAAAGAGTATGATACTTAGCTTATATATATATATATATATATATATATATATATATATATATATATATATATATATATATATATATATATATATATATATATATATATATATATATATATATATATAGATATTGAGATGGTATAATTGCCTCAAGAGTTATATCCTTCAACATAAAAGAGAAGAACATCAATTAAGAGGATTGAGTGGGCATTTCTTGTTTCAATTTTATTCTATATAGAAATTGTTCTTCACAAACTTTTATTTGTCAAATAAAAATGAAAGCTATAACAATAGTGGTTGATTAGATCTATGTTCTCCCATTACCTATAATGTAATCTCCTTCAATGTATTCAATTCTAATCTAATAAAAATTTTATGTATGTCTATGTATTTTAAAAAGTGTACAAGGTTATTTGTAGTCACATATTTTCCTTGTGAGTTGAAGTGATAACCATAGATAAAAAATCTATTAAATGAAATACATGTATCTATTAAATTTGAGATTTGAACAATAGTACAATATAAAATATAAATTGAAAAATAATGAAATGACTAATTACATGATGCATTTTGCATTTTTTATTATTCTTTCCATAACACAATCTCTATGTAGATAGTTCTTTAAAGCATTATGTCAAATCGGACACATGCCTTGTCCATGCCTTCATATTTTACACTCATATATATATCTGTATAGTTGCAACTATATCATTTTGAAAAATTCCTCATCCTTTATGATTTACCTTTGAATATATATAAAGGTTTCTATATATCTTAAAATATACTTTAAATAGCTATTAAGTGATATATATGTATATGTATATGTATATGTATATGTATATGTATAGGTATATGTATATGTATATGTGTGTAAAAAAAAAATGGATACGAAAAAGCAGGGAGGTGCGGTCAAGCAGGATAATGCAAGTTTCACAAATAAGAGCGGAGGAAGCTTCAAAGGTGAAGGAGCGACAGGGCATGAGCAAGGGTACGCACCATACGCAGCGACATGGGTGAATGCAATTCCAATCAATAGCGAACGAAGGAGCTATGCGGAAATGACCAAAGTAGGAGCGGCGCCAAAGCAAGATGAGGAACTGACAATCAATGTGATGGAAAAAGTTGACAAAGATATAGAAGCTCTGGAACGAATAGCCATAATAGGAAGAGTCATAGGGCAGAACAGATCCAGGTAGCAAATCAAGGAATGGATCGGAGAGCATTGGGTGAAGGCAGAGATAGTACACTTCTTCCCTAAACAATTCTTTGTTGTGGATTTTCAAGGGGAGAAAGAAAGGAATGCAATTCTAGAAGAAGTACCATGGAAGATAGGGGCAGATTATGTATACACGCAGAAGTGGAGACCAAATTTCAACCCTAATAACTTTGATCCATACAAAGAACCTGTCTGGATAAGACTATACAACCTACCTTTTGAGTTTTGGTCAGGAGGATGCTTATACCATATTGGTGACACATTAGGGAATGCAGTGGATTTAGATATGGGAGACAGTGACTCAATTTTCTTCGCAAGAATTAAGTTGATAGCAATTAAAAAAGTACCAAAGAAAATAAATTTGATTACTTCAGCTGGAATCTGGGAACAAAATATCGATTTAGAAGAAAAGAAATTTTTTTTCTCTGAACACAGCAGCCGAAGGCACATGGGAGATAGATGCCCTAAAAAATCAAAAAAGGAAGAAGCCAAGATAGTGGAAAAAATGAATCAAACTGAGGAGCCCCAAGCTACAGAGACACAAAAAAGGAACTGGAAAGAAGAAGCAAGAGTCTCGGCAGAATCTTCAAATAAGGAGGCCGCCTCACCTCAAGAGGGTAAACGGGTGGAGTCCAAGATAGGAATGGAATCGGAAGATCATGCCCTAAATTCACCAAAGGAACCTGGTCAAAGGAAGGATACCCAGGAGCAAGCCACTACACTTAAAAAGATAGAGGAAGGGATGAATCAAGGCAGCCAACATGATCAAGGGGACTCCAATCCGGAAGTGGTTTTGGAAACCTTGGAAGCAGTTGAGAGACTAGGTGACGCTTGGTCAGAAGACAAAGGATTAGCGGAGGAAAGATAGGAGATTGGTATTATTGATCCTAGACATATTAGTCAGACCGGGGCGAGAGGAGCAAGAGGACAGGCAGGATCATCAAGGAAGTTAGGAAGGAAGACCGATAAGGAAAAAAGAGAGGAGTATGCAGCAGACCAAGGACTTTTGAGCATCAAAAAATATATGTTGAGATCCAAGGGAGGAAGAACCTCCCTTGAGAAGCCATGAGAATTCTGTCATGGAATGTTAGGGGCTTAAATGCCCCTAACAAAAGGCACGCAATCAAAAGCCATATTGCTAAGATGACTATAGATGTAATTTTACTTCAGGAGACAACGTTGACTCAGGAAGAAGCTACAAATTTCTTAAAACATTGCAGACCATTAACAGGAGTTTTTAGCGAACCCAGAGGCACAGCAGGAGGGGTCAGCTTACTATGGAATCCTTCCAAAGTCGATATCAGGGAAATAGAGGTAAGCCAAAACTAGATTGTAGGGAAAGTCTTTGATTTTCATTCAAATATGACGTTTTGGATTTTTAGCATATATGGGCCTACCAAGACAGAGGACAAAAGAGCAATTTGGGATCACATTCTAAGTACACTTCGGTGAATTGGTGAAGAGAGAATAATCTTAGGGGGAGATTTTAATGCTATTTTAAGTCTGGAGGAAAAATTAGGAGGGCTAAGAACTGAAAATAGAGCCACCAAGGATTTTCAGGATTTTGTAGCGGAAGGGAACCTTCTAGATATTTCAGCTAAAGAAGGACAATTTACTTGGACTAAGAGAAGAGAAGGATTTACAAATATAGCAGAGAGACTGGACAGATTTCTATGTAGTACCAATTGGTTGGAATCAAACTTAGGAATAGAATCAAGCATACAACCCTGCTCCTTATCAGACCATTTTCCCATCAAACTAGAAATTAATGTTTTAGTCAAACCTCGAAATTCATACTTTAAGTTTGAAAAAATGTGGTGGCATAGAGAGGACTTGGTAGATCAGATTGGGAAATTGTGGCTAGAAATACATGGAAATGGAGGTTTGGTTAGCTTTGTTTTTTGCAAAAGATTGGCGCATATTAAAAGAAGGCTAAGGGAATGGAATAAAACAACTTTTAAAGACATCTTTGCAAAAAAAGAGAGAGTGGAGGGTGAATTAGAAGAAATCAATCAAAAGATAATTATGCATGGAATGTTTCAAAGCGATTACAAGAAAGAAAAAGATCTGATGGTAGAATGGGATGAGCTTCTTGCAAGAGAAGAAGAATATTGGAGGAATAAAGCAAGAGAAGTTTGGTTGGCTTCGGGGGACAAGAACACGAAATTCTTTCACAACTCAGTTAAAGCTAGGAGAATGATAAACAAAATATCAGAACTAAGGAACAATGAAGGAGTCGTGTTGCAGAAAATGGAAGATATAGAAAAGGAGGTAGTGAATTATTTCCAAAATTTTTTAACACCAAAGGAAGGATTAGATTGGAAGGATATTAGTCCAGCACTCAGTTGTCTAGATCCAATAATTACCAAAGAAGAGAAAGAAGATTTGGAAAAACCTTACACAGAGGAGGAAGTTAGAAAGGCTATCTTTCAGCTTCACCCAGACAAAGCGCCAGGCCCGGATGGATTCCCAGCTCTTTTTTTTTAGAAGTGCTAGTCGATTGTGGGCAAAGAGGTGTGGCAAATCATAGAGGAATTCAGAAAAAAGAATAAATTTGTCAAGGAGATAAATAATACAGTGATAGCTCTCATTCCCAAAAAATCGGACTGCAAAATGGTGAGTGACTTCAGACCTATTTCCTTATGCAACATGGTTTATAAAATCTTGGCTAAATCAGTAGCTAAAAGGCTCAAGCCAATACTGGGAAGAATAATATTAGAAAATTAGAATGGTTTCACCCCAGGTAGAGAAATAGCGGATAGCATTATCCTGGTAAATGAAGTCATTCATTCGATTAATCAGAATCGGCAGAAAAGTATGCTAATTAAGCTTGATGTGAGTAAAGCGTATGATAGGGTTAAATGGCATTTCCTACTCAAAGTCTTGGAAAAAATGGGCTTTAGCAAAAAATGGTTAGAAGGCATATTCCAGTGTATATCTTCTCCTAGAATGTCTATGGCAGTCAATGGCTCACTCATTGGCTTCTTCGAAATATCACAAGGACTTAGGCAAGGAGACCCCTTGTCTCCTTGCCTATTTGTTTTAATGGCCGAAGCACTGGGGAAAATGATTCATAAGTGTCAAGCAACGGGAGGCTGGAGAGGAATTAGGGTGGCCCGTAGTATAGAGCCAGTCACACATGCACAGTTCGTAGATGACACTTTTCTCTTTGGGGAAGCTACGCTAGCAGAAGCAGAGGCCATCAAAAGGACACTGGACACATATACAAATCTTTTGGGACAGCTCATTAACACAGAAAAATCTCGAATATACTTTTTCAATACATCCAAATGATGGCAGCGACAGTTAACCTCTATACTGGGGTGTCAGGTGGACTCACTACCAACAAAGTATCTAGGGGCTCCTTGTTTCAATGGACCAAACAAATCAGTTTTATGGGAAGAAGTAATTGCCCAATCCAAAAACAAAATGGAAGCATGGAAAGGAAGGTGGTTAACCTTGGCAGGAAGGATTACCATGCTTAAAGCAGTTTTAGGAGCAGTTCCAATCCACTTAATGTCATGTTTTCAGGTTTCCAATAAAGCCAGAAGCAATTTGGAGAGCGGATGGAAAAGGTTCTTGTGGGAAGGATTGAAGGAAGTAAGAAGAATTCCTCTTATCGGATGGAATAAAGTCACGTGTCCACTGGACAAAGGAGGTATGGGAATGAGAGAACTGAGACTCCAAAATGAAGCACTGGGAGCCAAATTAGTATGGAAGATGGTCAAGCAACCACAGAAACTCTGGTGTAGAATAATGCAAAGGAAATATTTGGACAAGCAAGATCCTATAAGAATTCTGACCATCACCAATCCGGGTGGAGGCTTGGCGGTTTGGAATTTTATCAAGAAAAGTAGACCTTTGGTTCTAAACCATCTCACGTGGAGCATAAACAGGGGAGACAAAGCAAATTTCTAGACAGATTCATGGGAGGGTTGGCCAGCGTTAGACACTCTGGAAGAATTTCAAGAATTAAAAATACAAATGTCTCAAGACAAAGGAGAAAAGGTGATGCACTATTCAAAAGGAATAAATGAAGATGGGACGGTCAAATGGGCAAGCCTAATGGCATATAATATCAGTGAGGAAGTGAAAAGGAAATATATGGAAGTGCTTAGCGAAAGAAGAGTTAGACTCAACAATGAGGAAGATGAAATACAATGGTGTGGAGCCAAATCTGGTAAATATTCAGTCAAGCTCGGGTACCACATTTTAAAATTAGAAAGAGATAATAAAACCATTGATAGCTGGCCCAAAAAATTATGCTAGGACAACCAAGTACTGCCCAAGGCAGGAGCCTTTTTATGGATGGTACTTCATAAAAGCATTTCAACTGGGGACAAATTATTGAAATTGGGAATAAATGGACCAAGTAGATGTGTGCTATGTAAACAACACGAGGAAACACTAGATCATCTGCTCTTAGGATACCAGGTAGCTACCGATGTATGGAACCACTTCCTTAATCTACTAGGATGGAAAGGGGCCATGAACTCCTCAATAGTGGATTTTCTAAAGAGCTGGCCAATGCTACAAAAGAAAGGCTTTTGGGGTGGCATTTGGATCACCACCCCATCCATGATCACGTGGCATATCTAGAGAGAACGGAATCAGAGAATTTTTGAAGAAAAAGAAATATCCACAGACAGATTGATAAGAAAGACAGAATTAGGACTGATAGAAATTCTAAATTCCAAAGCACTTCACAGGGGCGGATGCAGCTTCACCAGTTGGGATGACAATCTTATGAAAATATGGACAGACCTAAAGATCCCGAAGAGATTAGGTGGAGGGAAGAAGAAGAGGAAGCAAGTTAGATGGTTGGCCCCTCCCAGGGGCAGGCTCAAGTTAAATTTTGACGGAGCTTCAAAAGGCAATCCCGGGCGTGCAGGATATGGTGCTATAATAAGGAATGAGAAGGGAGACCTTGTTTGGGCCGTGTCCGGCCATCTAGGAATAGCTTCAAACAACATAGCAGAATTAGAAGCAATGGCAAGGGGAGTTGCAGAATGTAGGAAACAAGGATGGGTCAACATTAATATTGAAGGAGACTCCCAGTTAATAATCAATGCAATCAAACGAAGTAATGTAGAAAACTGGCTTTTAAAGAAAGGAATCCAACGTATCAAGGAGGACCTAAGGTTTTTAGACTTTTCACTTTCCCATGTCTTTAGAGAAGCCAACAGGGCTGCGGACCTCTTGGCAAACCATGGACTCATGGGGGGCTCACAAGAAACAAGTGGTGCGGACGAAGCAGCATGGACAGGCATGGCCGCGGTACTTCAGTCAAACAAGGAGCCTTCGTAGGTGAGATTTGAGCCTCCATCTTCACTTCTGACAGTGAGAAATAGGGACTCAGCTATCGAGGAGCTCTCAGAGAATAACGTTCGTGGCTACTTTGACAGATATGGTCAAGATTCGCGTTAAGCATGGGACGGTACAAAGGCCAGTAGGAAACTTTGATAGGAGGGGGTTTTTTAACCAAGGAAAGCTCTTCCTTCCATTTTTAGAAATGGCGCGGATCATGGGAATAATGTGCAGGTGTCTGGAGGAGGGGAAGGAGCAGCAAATAGGAGTTTTGTTCAAACTGAAGGAGGAAGCGGCGAGGACAGCGATCCTTCAAGTGATCGGCGAGGGCTCTTGGAGTGGAGGCCATGTTCATGATGGTCACGTATACCAACTCTTTTTTGCTAACATATCTCTAATCATGGGAGGAGCTTTCTACGGAGTATGCTGGGGAGCCCGTTTGGTTGCTCAGACCAATCATACTATCATAATGGGACAGATCGACGATGTGAGCACGGATCGGGCTGAAGAGACGCTAAAGTCTGCCTATGCAAGAACGATCGGCTATTTGATAGAATGCATCCAAGAAATATATCTAATTAGTCATGTAATTATTTTTAGGTTTCATCTTTTATAATATAATATTGTTTAACTCTCAAATTTAATAGATAAATGTATTTCATTTAATAGATTATATATTTATATATACACACATAGACATAATCTCTATATATTCTCTATAAATATATAGATTACACATAGACATATATAAAATATAAATATCTATATATATTATATTGACATGAAGCATTATAATAATATGAATTTATTTTAATTATTTTAGAGTTATTTTATAGTACATTTTTAAAATATAGAAACATTCATTAATCTCATCCACATTTTTATATAATTTAGGGACCTCTTATATAAATCCAAATAGTTATAGAGAATTATAATTATAAATCATTATATATAAAAGTTTCAATATAGAGAGGGAATTTGTATATATAAAAGATATTTTTATCCTTTTTAATCTCATTGACCTTTTTTTCATATAACTTATACACCTCTTATATAAATTTACTTATATATTATATTATGAAGTATTATATATATAAAATATATATTAATGTAAGGTATTATAATGATATAAATTTATTTTATATATGTAAGAGTTATCTTTATATATAGGTTTGTATACATAAAAGGGGTTTGTATATATAATATAAAGGTCTATATATTATATTGATATTAAGTATTATAATATATGAATTTATTTTCAAATTTTTTGTTTTATATTATAATATTGTTCAACTCTCCCATTTAATAGATATATGTGTTTCATTTAATAGAATTTTAATCTAGAAGTTATGATTTCAAATCACGAGGAAAAATTAAGACTGTAAACAATCATTTTCTCTTTTTTAAATAGATACACATTATACATTTATTTATTGGATTATGAGAGGAAGATTGTATTGGAGATAATGAGAGAATATAAAACTAATACACCACTATATATATACATACATATATATACACATACATACATATATGCACACATACATACATACATTATATATAAAATACATAATAATATATAAAGATTTATATACAAAAATCTTGATATATAATTATGTAAAAATATATAGATTTATGTACATAGACATATATAATATGTAAAGGTCTATATATTGATATAAAGTGTTATAATAATATGAATTTATTTTAAATTTTCATCTTTTATATTATAAAATTGTTTAACTCTCAAATCTAATAGATAATTTCATTTAATAGATTTTTGATCTACAATTATCACTTTAACTCACATGGAAAAATTAATACTATAAACAACCCTCTTCTATTTCTAAAATATATACATATATACATTTATTTGTTGGATATATATAAAACTTAATACCCTATATATGAAAAATAAGGTATATATATATATATATATATATATATATATATATATATATATATATATATATATATATATATATATATATATATATATATATAAACATAAAGTATTATAATAACATAAATTTATTTTAGTTATTAAGTATTATCCATATGTGTGTAAACCTCTATATATGAACAAGGGTGTAACATCTAGAATGCTATCCTAAAACATTTCAACCAAAAAACAATATTATTAAAATATTGCACAAAGGCTTGGCACATGACATTTTGGTATATATTTAATCAAATGCATTTATACTACCACATTTTACAATGTATGATGGCGGAGGTTATCCATTACGAAAATTACAATTCTTCCAAGTAATGTTACTTCCTTATTTTTATGAGGATGAGTTTCTCCTTAAGGTTTTCCCATCAAACACCAGTATGCATGTGCTTACATGATTTTATTCATTCCCTCATGCTTTTTTTAGTTCCTTTTAAGGATTTAGCTAGTGATTTGGTAAAAAAAAACATTACAATATTGAGCCTTAAAGATCACACTCAAATCATGCATTGTAAATAAAAGTAGCATGAGTGAACTGAAGATTATATTCTTTATATCAAGAATTGGGTACTAATATGAGGTACTCACTATGAGATGGTGTTTTAATGTGTATTAATGGATGGTTTGCTTATAATCTTGTAGACTCAACTATATTGCATGCCTCATCACTCATTTTTAAATATATGTGGTATGACATATAAGTTGAGCTTGGACCTTATTAGAATATCCTATTTTACATCAGTGTATGTATAGTGTTAGTCTAGGAATTCTATTACTATTACTTATTATTTAAATAAGTAATTATGTGAATTTTCCACATATGGCTTTAAGCCACCTTAGGTGGTGATGTGTCACTTGGAGAGTTATTGAACTAGTCCAAGTTGTGTGGCACTTCACTTTCTCCACTTAGAGAAACTTTCTTGCCACCACTTCTTGAGTGCATGAGTCAGATCCTACAACGATAGAAACTTTTCATGTATATGTACAAGGTCTTGTTCATAATCTATCATTGTAATTGTTATTGCTTTCACTCCATTTTGTGATTAGCATGTATTTATTAGACCCTTCATCCCAACATGGTATCAAATCCATTCTAATTGGTTTTCTCATTCGTTTGGAGGAATAAATCCCATATTTTGATAGAAAATTTTGTAAAAAATGCTTTTTTTTGGAAATTTTGACATTTTGGAAGTTTTGGTTAGAAGATTTTGTTGAGATATGGGCAAATTTGTCATTCTGTTAGCACTCTATGTTTTTCAATATTCTTTCTTTGTTGCTTTCACAGAAGTGTTTTTGAACCTGTGTTTGAGGGCATTTTGTTAGCAACTATAGTTTGTTGCTTGTGTAAAGGACAAACAATAGTGTATTGCATGTGGCAAGGCCAATCCATGAACTATAAAAGAGTCATGTTTGAAGGTGGAGCAACAATCCAAGGTATTTGAAACCTAATTGAGGGCGTTGGCTGAGATGATTAAATCCTTTAAAAGCCATGACTAGGCGTGCTAGTTTCGATCCTACAACCAAGGCACTCAAATTTGCCTGAAATTGTTTGAAGTCTATAGGTACACAACTTCTTGAAGGCCTGTGGCCTTGAAAAAAACCCCCATGAGCTATTGAAGGCCTACGACCTATCAAAGGTCTACACCTACTCTTGTTTTAGTCCTACAATGACCCTACAAAAGAAGAAGGGAACAATAAATTAGAATCAATCACACAAGACAATCGATTT
This sequence comes from Cunninghamia lanceolata, assembly GCA_027924645.1. NCBI lineage: Eukaryota > Viridiplantae > Streptophyta > Pinopsida > Cupressales > Cupressaceae > Cunninghamia > Cunninghamia lanceolata. The sequence goes on from BSBN01000482.1 coordinate 11,247,864, forward strand.
ACATGGTTAACCATAAATTGGCTACGTCCACAAGAGTAGGGGAATATTTTATTATCTCTATATGAAGTTATAGTACAATGCATATTAGCAACAATATACATCTTTATCAATACAATATCCATATTGGATAAGGAAGACCAAGAGAGAAATGTTTTGGAGGGAGAATCATGATGACCTTTGGACTTCATAATCCAACAATCTCCCACTTGAAGTCCAATGATTGCTGCTCAGAGATGTTCCCCTACTCTAGTCTCAATGTCACATCTTGACAATGTTGAGAGAAGCCCTGTAGAATTTGAACTTCTTTCTTGGTACAACCTTGGTCAATGCATCAGCTAGATTGATCTTTGTATCGATCTTTTCAACGTACAACTTCCCTTCTTTAATAATGCTATAGATGAAGTGATAGCTCATCTCAATGTGTTTAATCCTATTATTAAATGTCACATTCTTGGGCAAATGGATGGCATTGTTGGTGTCACAAAAGAGTGTGAAAACTTGTTGTTTAGATCCCAACTCAGTTAAAAAACATTGTAAGCAAACCATTTCTTTCACACCTTCGGTAAGGGCAATGTACTCAGCCTCAGTAGTGGAAAGAGCAACTACTTGTTGCAACCTTGAGACCTAGTTGATAGCTGCCCCGACAAAAGTGAAAACATTACCTGATGTAGACTTTCTTTTATCCAAGTCACTCACCATATCAGAATCAATGAAGCCTTGTAGCTATGCAACTTTCCCACCAAAACATAAGGCATAATTAGAAGTTCTTTTTAGATACCTCAATATCCACTTAATAGCTTCCCAATGAGTTTTACCAGGATTACTCATGAACTGGCTCACAACTCCCACTACATGGGAAATATCAGGACGGGTGCACACCATTGCATACATAAGACTTCCCACAGCTAAAGAATATTGAATGTGTTTCATGTAGTCTTGGTCTTCTTGTGTTTTGGGACACAATGTGGAAGACAAGTGAAAATGATTAGCAAGTGGAGTGCTAACCAGCTTAGCATCTCTCATATTGAATCTGTCGAAAACCTCTTCAATATACTTTTGCTAAGATAATTTGATGTCTTTCTTCTTTCTATCGTGGATTATGGTCATGCCAAGTATCTTCTTTGTTGCCCCGAGGTCCTTCATTGAAAATTTGTTACCCAAGAGTTGCTTCAAATCACTAATAACTCTCATGTTGGTGCTTCTTATGAGCATGTCATCAACATAGAGTAGTAATAAAACAAATTCACCATTTGCCAACACCTTGTAGTATATATATGGATCAAATTCACATGTAAACTAATTTTCCATCATGAAGTTATCAAACTTGATGTACCACTACCTTGGGGCTTGTTTTAGCCCATACAAGCTCCTCCTTAATTTGTAATACAGATTCCCATGCCCTTGTTTGACAAAACCTTTGGGCTTATGAATATACAATTCCTCTTCTATGTCACCATGGATAAATACAATTTTGACATCGAGTTGGTCAAGCTCAAGGTCATAAACTGTGGCCAAGCCCAAGATGGATTGAATTGTGTTCATCTTCACAACTAGTGAAAAGATCTCATTGAAGTCTACTCCTTTCTGTTAATCATACCCTTTCACTACAAGTCTGGCCCTGTAGCATTTTGTGCCTCCTTCTTCCTTTTTCAGTCTATACACCCACCAATTCTTCAATGCTTTGTGATCAGGTGGAATTTTTACCAAGTCCCAAGTCTGATTGGTTATGAGGGATTCCATTTCCTCTTTCATTGCAGCCATCCACTTTTCACTATCCTTAGCATTGCAAGCCTCTCAAACTGTAGTTAGCTCTGATTGATCAGATATGAACAACTTATAATCATCCAACTTGGATGGAGGTTTTCTCTCCCTAGTAGACATCCTTAATGGAGGAATTGGTTCTTGTAGATTGCCCTATTCATGAGATACCAAATCTGGCTGATATCTTTTTTCAATTTCAACATTCCTCTGTTGTTGATTATAATTCCCAACATCACTATCCTGTAATTGTTTAGTACCCCTTTGTATTTACTACAACTAGTAGAACATAGGCGGCACAAAAGAATTCTCACTTTTGGAATTTTTTTCTCCCTTAATACTGGTGACTCTCTTACTACATGCCTGGGAGAAATTTGATGCTGTTGATCCATGTATGAATATTGTGGCATGGATGGTAAAGACTGATGCTCTATCTCTTGAGCCTATGTGGGAACATTTTCAACTTTATTTTGAACACTTCTAACACCATTATGAATACAGTCACAATTTCTCAGCTGCGTTGGAGTCAAATGTGAAAGACTTGGATTTGGACTTTGCAAAGAAGATATGGGATTTACCAATGATTGTGGGTTTGTGGTTTGTAAAGGAAAATGCATAGGTTATGTTTCATATTTTGAGGACACATTAGTCACAGGGGACAACAGGTTTAAGGCATCTTGTGGTGCATTTGATACTTGCAGATAGGATTTCTCAAAGTGCATAGTGGAAGGCATGCCATCCTTAGCTGGCGTGGGATTAGCTCCCACTAAATTTTGTGAATAGGTAATGGGTGAATGATATGAGCCTGAGTGCTCACTAATGTCAACATTTCTAGAATGTGAACCAAAGTTAAGTGGCAGTAGAGTAATACCGTGTGCTAAGCTTCCTGGAAGACTTGTTGTTCTCTGTAGCGCCAGACTTGGCCTATTCAAATTTGAATTTACATTTCCCTGTGCATCTCTATTTAGGCTAAGTCACTGAGTAGGGGCCAATTCTGAATTTGATGCCATATTTGTATGTGAAAACTATGTATCACTCCCAATATCATCAATTGATATATACTCCTTTGCTTGTGTATTTGTTGCTTGCAGGGCTGGGAATATTTTTTCATTGAAGACCACATCACGACTATGAAAAATTTACTTTGCAATGGGATCCAATGACCTGAATTTGTATTTCTCTTCCCCATAACTGATGAAGATACATCATTTTGATTTGAAATCCAATTCTGTTCACTTCTCCTTGGGAATGTGAGTGAATGCCTCGCAGCCAAAGACTCGAAGGTGATTGTAAGAGATATTTCTTTTAAACCACTCTTCTGTAATGTCAAAATTTAGCTTAGCAGAATGACTTCTGTTGATCAAATAGACCATTGTGTTAACTGCCTCAGCCTAAAACTCTTTACTCAAACTAGCATTAGAGAGCATACTACGTGCCCTCTCTAGAATCATATGATTCAACCTTTCATCTACACCATTTTCTTGAGGTGTAAATGGTACAACCTTGATGTGTTGGATGCTATTATCTACACAATAAGTATCAAAATCCAAAGAAAAAAACTCCCCTCCATTATCAATTTTTAGACATTTAATTTTATTCCTGATTTGATTTTCAACAACAGCCTTAAGAATTTTGAATTTTGTAAACACTTCTAATTTTCTATTGAGTATATAGACCCAAACTTTACGGGTGCAATCATCTAGAAAAGTTACAAAATAGTTTTCTCCTCTAATGGAGGTTACCTCCATGGGACCAAACACATCTAAATGAATGAGTTCCAAGGGTCTTGATATCTTGTCATGTCCAGTTTTGGAGAAGTTGGCCTGTATTTGTTTCCCATAAAGACAATGCTCACATAGCTCTAAATCTGCTAATTGTAAACTTGAAATTTGACCTCTTTTGAGAAAAATTTCCATTCCCTTCTTGCTCATATGTCCAAGCCTCTTATGACAAAGTGCTATCCCACTGTCACCTACCATAATTGTAGCTCCCACTTTAGTGTGACACACTAGCACATAAAGAGATCCATATTTGCTACCTTTTACAACAACTAAGGCTCCTTTGGTCACTTTCCAAATATTAGAAGAAAAGATGATTCTGTACCCTTGAGCATCAAGTTGTCTAGCAAAAATTAGGTTCATCTTTATCTTAGGAATATGTCTTACATTGATCAATAGCCACTTGTTTCCATTCTTTAGATGTAACATTATGTCACCTTTTCCAACTATCTCACATGGCTCATTGTCACTAAGATAAACTTTCCCAAATTTTCCTTCTTGATAGTTTTTGAAGGCATCTCAATTTGAGGTTGCATGTAAGGTGGCATCAAAGTATAATATCCATAAGTTAGTTGTAGTTTCACTTGTTGCCAAGACTAAAGATCCTCCATCATCTTCATATGTCATATTAACCTCATTTTCTTTCATCTATTTTTGTGCTTTCTTGTAGCACCAACAATCCTTCTTGACATGTCCATCTTTTCCAAAAAACTAGCAACCTTCTTTTCATCCTCTTGACTTAGATATCTTGGCAGATTTAGATCTTCTCATATTGTGTTTTTCATGATCTTGGGTTCTTCCCCTATTTCCTAAAACCAAGGCTTCTCTGGATATTTTATTTTGTCCTCTTCTCATGTCTTCATTAAGAAGTGTAGCAGCGACATTGTCAAATCTTAACATTGCCTCCCTTTTCTTTTCCTTGTCTTTGAATCCTCTTCTTCCAATACTAAATTACTGATTGTCATCACCATGATATCCCATTTATTGGGAAGAGAACACAAGAGCAACATAGCTCTCATTTCATCATCAAAATTGATTTCTATGAAAGCTAGTTGGCTGATCACGGTGTTGAATTCGTTCAAATGATTTGAAAAACCTTTTCCTTCTTTCATCTTCAAATTGAATAACTTCTTCAACAAGAAGACCATATTCGTTGTTGATGCCATCACATGCATGCCACAAAGCTTGTCCCATATTTGTTTTACGAAAGTTTCTAAGGCAACATTAAAGAGGACATTACTAGACAACAAAAGGATAATTGTAGCAGTTGCTTTTTGATCCAAGACATCCCATTCATCATCTATCATACACTTCAGTTTTGCTATCTTTCCTTTCAGCATGATAGCTAGGTCCTTTTTAATTAGGAGGGCATGAATTTGTAGCTTCCATAGTCTAAAGTTCTGCCCTAAGAATTTCTCTATTCTCCATTTGTCTGCTTGTTCCATCTCTTCAGAAATTCGTCATGAATTCCTCAATCAACTCCTTAACCATGCTCTGATACTAATTGTTAAAATTATGGAATAGCGTAATAAAAAAGAATAAGAGAACAACAAATTAGAATCAATCACACAAGACAATCGATTTACGTGGTTCACCATTAATTGGCTACATCCACAAGAGTAGGGGAATATTTTATTATCTCTATATGAAGTTATAATACAATGCATATCAATAACAATACACATCTTTATCAATACAATATCCTTATTGGATAAGGAAGACAAAGAGATAAATGTTTTGGCGGGAGAATCATGATGACTTTTAGACTTCATAATCCAACAAAAAGCACTTGGAGGTGTCCAAATATAGGAAGCATTCAAATGTATGTGAGAAGAGGTGATTTGTGATAAGGCATCGAATGATTTGTGGCCCAACGAGATCTATCTTTCTTGTAGAGGCTGATCCACCATACAACTGCTTGTTGAAGGGTATTTGGAATTTGGAAGGGCATATTTTTGCAGCAGACGAATCTATTTGAAAGTATCTTCAACCTACACAAAGGTGCCATAGATTGCAGAGGAAGGTGGCCTCAAAAACCCTGTGCCAACACTTGGAAGCCCTGCACACCCTACTCCAGTATGAAGATAAATCTCATTTAGGACAATAGAGCCTTTGTAGGCCCTCATTTGACCTGCATTTGGAAGGTGTCATGATTATCCTTGGTCATCCCTATAATTTTTTGGGCATTTTTCCCTAATTTGCCCTTGTTCACCCAAATTCCCCTTTTCCCTAATATGGGCTGCTCAATTTTTTTATCTTACAAAAAAAGCATTTAATTTTTATGTTTTTGGTGTTAGAATAGACATTTTAACTATCTTTAAAAAAAATGCAATATAAAGTGCCACATTTTGTAGGGAAAAAATTGTTTTGTGAATTAAAGGTTTTTTAAAAGCCCCTTGTATCTTTGTATGTAAAAGATGAAGGTTGAGGTTTAGTTTGGCAGGGGGTCCTCACAATTCAAACCTTTGTAAACTTCACTCTTTGTTGACTCCAATGAGTGGTTGGACAGATAGGCTTCCTCTCACCTTAGAGCATTTATTTAACGTTTTAGTGCAAATGTATTAAAATAGGCCTTATTTATGAGAAATTGATTGTGTCATAACTTTTGATTAGCAGCTCAAAATTGAGCACCATTTTTTGTAAAAGTTCATGTTTTTTCAATTCCCATGCATTGGATCTATTTGCATTGTAAAATGCACTAAGTTATAAAGTGCCACAAATCTAGGGGTTATCAAATACTAAATCATGGTGGGTGTATAATATAGTGCCCCTCCATTCTCATCTTGGATGTGTAGGTGGTCGGGTTAGGGAGCATGAAGATGAAGGTAAAATAATCATAATACTTAGGGTATGCTAGACAATTGATGTTGTACATTATATGATGTTGGCAAGTGCTACATTCATGTTGGTGACATTCCTGATTATTCTCATGTGGTTTCATATGACAATTAGTATATTTTATCGATAATCCTTATTGCGATATTGATATTTACTTTAGTTATACATATGTTATGACAACTTTATGGATCAATCTTATTATGTGCATCACAGGATTATCTGATGATGTTTCTTATCTAGTTGATCAGCTACTGATTATAATGCATAATGTAGTTACTTATTTGATATGTCCTAAGAAAGGAACGGTGTTGTATTACTCATGCATGAGTACCCTGCTACACTTTGATTTCCTTTCATGATGTGTATGATTGTGCAATTATATATCTTTCTGTTTGACCGTGTTGTTTGTTGTTGGTTGTAGGTATTAGGCATCAACCCCACCTGAATTAACAGGTCCAAGTATTCCTTAACCAATAGAAATTGTTGATTCAGAGTTAACATAACATCCCTATTTGTCATCATCCTTGAAGAGGATGAGTCTTCAATTTTGCATCCATTTGTTGTCGTTAGTTTGAGTAGGATTGTCTGTCTCCATTGTTGTGTCGTCTTATTTTCTGACTATGCATAATGTTCAGGTATTGTTGGCATTTGGGTTATTAATTAGAAGTGTTGATTTATGCTTGGTATATTTCCACAATAAAACAAATTTATTTGCAAGCTAAAGTTGAATAAACAATATTTTAAAGATTAATAAATGTAAAGAGGTGGAGTTAGTTTATGAAATATAAATAATTTAATGCGAATATCACTAAATTAATTAATATGAATATATATATATATATATATATATATATATATATAAACAATTATAACTTATGATAAAATTAATATATAGTTTAACATCAAAAAATTTTAAAAAAAAATTCATGGTTGTAAATGAGATATAGGTTGCATTGTTATAAATTAATAAAGAAACGGTTGTCATGGAGTGGACATTGGATCATGTGTCGAGCCTCCTAAAAAGGTGGAAGAAGGTTTTGGAAAGAATGGGAGGATCTCTCTCTCTCTCTCTCTAAAAGGAATTTGGAGGATGATGGAGAAAGATCGACAAATTTGGAAGAAGGCTCTTGGAGGAGGTTGGAGTTGCAGGATTGGGTCTAGGAGTAGCATCGAATCGTCAACCTGTCAAGAGTGAAATCAAGTTCCTTTAATTTCTAAATTTTAACTCTATGTTCCTTGAAGCCCTTTCAAGAAATCTTCCAATGCATACGCAGCCTCTTGGGTTCCTCTATATTTAATTTAATGATGGAAATGGTCCGCATCTCTCATAATAATTTATCATTCATACAATTCATTTTCTTTTTCCAATGATCTGGTTGTGCATGCATGTCTACCATGGTAATTACACACATTCGATGAATTTCTCTCTCTTCTATCAATCTCCTTAACCATTTGACCTCACCATACCTTCCCACTTCTGCATACATGTTTGATTGTGCAATCAAAAAATAGTGTTGCTCTATATACTCCTATATCTATATTTATAAGTGATCTATAGGAACCAAGGAAACACATTGATATAATCAACATAGATTTAACAAGCATTTCAATGATAAAGGATGATTGCCAAAGAGATCTAACGTTTATGCTTTGATGGATGGCCATACTGATTCCAGCCCATTCACTTAGGAAGGTAGGATTTTGGCAAGTAATGGATCTCGTTTTAATCTATTAATTGCATTTTATAGATTTTTCTATAACCATTTGGCAAATAAATTTAGAATTGTAACATCAAGAAATGTCCCCTTGGTGGCTTTTCCCTCATAAGGTTTAGCTCTTGGGTCTTTAGCATGCATTTAGGACATCTTAGTTCATATTTTGGCATCCTGATGGAATGAGACCTAGGTTTCATGGCAAATTGTCCACCTAGGTGGACCCCTTGAGCAGTACCCTGCCCAAAATAGGTGGGGAGGACTTGGGCATTGGCGTCCTAGTCTTTCCTTATTTTGTAGCAGCCCTAATTTTTGGGTGTCAGTTTGTGACCGTTATTTGGTCCCTCTGCCAACACAACAAGTTTGAATTTACAAAATCTTGGCGGGAGTGTTTGTAGTTGCATATAAAAGCATGTTTAAGCATTCATTTGTAAACTAGATGACTACTAGTAAGCTAGTGTGTTCTCAAGGTGATTCAAGGCTTTCATTGTGTTGCAAGAGTAGACTTGTGTGGTTTGTGTCTTTGAATTTGTAGATTTGAGCATCCATTCAACATGGAATGAAGAGCATCTTCCTCCCATGATATATTCACTACAAGGTGACATTATATTGTGTTTTCATCATTTATTCCTTTGGTTTTTGCCTCTACCTCACAAGGGCACACACTCTTTATCTAACAACAGTGTTCAAAGACTTAAGTGTCCTCCAGGGCTTGACTGAGGCAAGCGTCTAGACACCACAACCCCCAAACCAAGTCTTGTGATTGTAGGTTATAGGTGTCATATTCGGGAGAAGTGGAATTGTAGGAAGGATTGGTAGGCATCAAGGATTTGGGATCTAAAGAAAAGTAGGACACAGGAGCATTTCCAGGACTTCGGCACTCGCTCTAGTGTCCTCCACAACTGAGTTTTGGGAAACATAAGTTATAGTGATCATTAGTGTCGGAAGGAAGTCCAGATCCTTGGGCACCCACTCCAGTGTCCCCGATTGTTCCACTTTAGAACCCCAAAAATAGGTACTCTGTGATTTAGTATTTTACTCCCGTATGTAAGAGCATTTTCTTTTATTCATCAATTTGTTGTCATATTTGCATAATTAGGGTTTTAATGGTCAATTGAGCATAAGAGAAGGAAAATTGATAATTAAATTCCCTAATCCAAGTTTCCCTACATCTCATAGCAACCTAGGGTATGGTAGTGCTCGCCACTCAACCCTAGATCCTTGAATGTTAAGTGGAAAGGTAGATTTAAACATCAAAACACTTGAACTTTAACAAATCCAATTTTCCACCTAAACAAGAATATACATATATCTAATTCATACTGAGAAAAGAAAGAAAACCCACACCATTGCCTAGCAACATCCAGCTCAAGCACCAGCAACCTCTAGCAGTCAAAACCTATGATTTTGCCCTCTATGGGTAGTTTTCGTTGTTTCAAAGGTAGTTTCCTCTCATCGGTGGTCCTTTGCTTGCCTTCTACTAGGAACATCAAGATTTTCTAATGCAATCAGAGTGACGATCTCCCGGTAGTTTAAAGTCTGTAGTCATCAATCATATCATTGTTGACAAACAAACATTATTGTAGGTAGGAAGGACAACCTTGCATGCATAATGATCAACTATAGGTATAATGCTAATGACCTGTCTTTATGAATTAAGACTGTTATGTTGTTTCTCAATCATAAACAGATGTTTCAAACTTGAGTCTATCTATCTAATTATGTAAATCCATTAAGTCTTTGGTGGAAACAAGTCAATGAGCATGCTCATAACTATAATGCCTACTTCAAAGGTAAGTTGCCCTGCGTAATGTCTAAAAAACTTAAGCAATGTACTACCTTTGGCAGCATGACAATTGAGTCTCATATATACATATTTGTCTGTAGTCTTACATTTTAGTGTAAATATGCATTTAGATTTAAACTATTTGCAATTTTGCATAGAAAATTTCAACAAAAACTAGAAATTTTGATACATTTTCATTAAATTTGCATTAGCATTGGTGGTGTTCACCTAGGGTTAGGGTTTTGACTTTGTGTTTACATGTTCCTGTGTGTTTTCCTTCTAATGCTTGGTGCCTTGGTTTAAATTGTTCCTTGGCCCACGTGCGTTGTTTAACTATTTTTCCTGTCGCACATGAGAAAATTGCTAAGTTCTGTGTATGCAAAGGCAAAATATATGTTGGGTTGTTTGAGAAATCTCTATCGCCCTTTGAAAATTGAGTTAGATGCATTTATGAATGCATATCGGGCTAAAAATGTGCATATACAAAGGTGGAATATTCCTTGGGATTCCCTGTTTGTATGTGAGATGGTTTGTATGTTTGATATACAAAGGTGGCGAACATACTTCTGCTACAATGAAGGTGATCATTACTGAGATTGTGTATTGGCGATTGAGTTATGAGTCTCACCAATTGGCCGATGATGTGTGCGAAGGAGGTCTTCGGTGTAACCAGTGCTTATCGGTGAAGTGTTGTGTGGTCTCAGCAATGATTGGTGTCTCCCCGACCGCATGGTGTTCGGTGTATCTTGGGTTATCGGCCAAGCTATGGATTGTCTAGCGGATTGTGATGGTATGTTCGATGGTGGTTTGTTATCGGCAAGAAGGTATGCATCGGCAGCTAAGAAAAATGTCTTCCCGATGGCCAATGCACATCCAAAGGAAAAATATACAAGGAAGGAATGTATCTAGAATATTCTGAATAGATTCCCGCTTGTATGTTTGTGTTTGTATATTCAGCATACAAACAAAATATACATTCAGATATACAATGAAGATATATGCATTCCGGACCTAAACATCATTTTCATTTTGTTCTAAAGCAGTGTGGCATTCACAGCTTGTACATTGCATTTGTATATGCGATGTGCAAGGGATTGTGCAAAGGGAAGGGAAAATGGGTCGGGCCCACCACTTGTATATTTGCACTTGTATATGTGCCGATATGTAAATTCATGAGGATACAAAGCCCGGACTTAAAGGTTTTTCAAATCCGATGGATAGATGCAATGAAGTCCGCCTTGTATATGTTTTGCACTTGTGTGTGTGTAATATACAAAGCGATGGATGTAGGATGGAGATACAAGCTGGACCCAAACCAAATTTCTGTTCGTTCTATAACATTTGATGTCTGCCCTGTATGTTGTATATGCATTTGGATTTGCATGTACAAAAGTGATAAAGGAAAATGAAAGGAGAAAAGGTCATCGATAGAAGGTCAAGGTGCCTATGTGGCACAATATCATTGGCTGGCAGCTCTCCATACATATTTTAGGACCATTGATTTTAGCAATTGGTTACAGATCGATGGTTAGGTTTTGAACCTTCAATAATGTTTTCTCCTTGTGTCTGTGGTAAGTTTTTGGGTGGGAACACCTCCAGATGTATCTGCTATTGCCTCCCATGAGTCGTTGGGGCTTTAATGGTGGTCATGCAGAGGTGTGATGGACTGAATGACGGGCCAACTACCTGTTTTATGAGGAATGTCCCTAAATAGCGGCATGAGGCTTGAGTCCAGCTCCTCCTCATCTTTCCTTCTGCTTTCTGCCTTCTATATTTTGGGTGCCTTTTTTTTAGTGCACGGTATTTGCCATTTTTTTATGTGCCATGTAATTAATTTGCCAAGTACACTTTCTGGCTGTATTTAGCAGACTGTGTCACTTTTTTTGGGTTGTTGAAAACTGGACAAATTTTGGTGCTGTAATAGGAGTACAACTTTTTGGTGACTCTATTTCAGGTGTCTTTGTGAGTTTATGAGTTATATGTTGTATGTATTATGCACAGAGTTATCAATTTCATGTTGATTTAAATGAGAAATGCTTCATTACATGTATTTTGTTATGTGTCTCCAGACTGAATGTGTTTTTCTTCTGACTCTAAACATCTAAGGGGTGTTATAGATTCTCGAATATAGGTTTTCTATATTGAATGCTTAGTCTCTTACCTCTACTCAGGGAGTAGATTGAATGTTTTGGATTGAGTGTTAAGAAGAATACATTGAAGTAAGGATGTTTGTAAGTAGAAATAACTAAATACTCTTTCTTGGGTATTGTCTGTAAGGCAGACATATTAGAAGCCCCTTGAAATCTGATTGTTGTTTTAAGTCTGTGGTGAACATTCAAATATATATATATCTACTGACTCTGAGCCCCCGATAGGCACCGATCTATTCTGGTATCTCTGATGTATTCCAAAGTCCTAGTTTTGCATCCATATATAAAATCAAACTTAAACATTGAAGTCAAACCATTAGGACTTTAGGATTAGTTTAGGATCTGAAATCCTCTATCTACAACTGAGTATAGGTCCAAAGCTAGCCCCTTTGAACTTATCTGATAGTTTTGGTCTTCATAAGAGAGGATTTATCTGCTTTGTGTCAGCATCCCAGTTAATTTAAGGATACATTTCATGGATGTTGAGTAGGGAATACCCCCCTAGGTTTTGTAGAGCCTAAAGAAGAAGAGATATTTATAGAGTCTATCTCCTACATTGTTGGCCCCTGGCCCGGATATCCTGTTGATCAATGATGGCTACCTTGTAGGGATAACCGGGAGCAAGCATCCCATCTAGGAAAATAACCAACAGATTTTGGCAACTCCGCTAGGGATTTTATTATAAGAACTCTGATAAAACAGATTCCTACTTGTAGGTGGCGACTCTGAGTAATCTCCCAACCAGTCAAAGTGAAATTTATATGCAAGGGAGAAGATCCCAGCGTAACCCTCTGTTTAAAGAATTACCCATTAAAATGATGTATAGGAAAAAGGGGGCTATTCGGGCCAGTCAAGAAGGTTCTCCTAGCCCTAGAAATCATGATAATAATCACAACAATCCTGGGTCTTCAGAGAGGATAGAGCCTTATTTCTCAAACATAGACGCTGAAATCCAAAATGTATAGGAGAAACAATAGGGTGGTGCTTTGAGAATAAGGTCAGAAGTATTTCAAGAGCACCCTTTCTTAGAGCCTAGTGACAGATTTGAAGAGGTTGAATCTCCAAGGGATGATGATGATGATGACCACAATGGAATGAGACCATCCTCCTCTATGCCCAAAGAGGAACAATTAGCTGAAGAAATCAAGAGCTTGAAGGCAGAGTTAGAATATCTGCAGGTAGTAAAAATTAGAGATGACATGAGACAGAAAGGACAAGCTCTAAGAGTTGCTCAGAATGATTTGGTTCCTACCCTTGAAAACACAAATGTGCAAAGAAATCAACATAGAAATGAAGTGTAGGATCTGCATAAAGATCAGAGATAGAATGCAAATAATGCTAGAGTACCATTAAATAATGTAAGAAATCAGAATGTAAACAGAAATGCCAATGTTAATCAATTAGGCAAATAGCCTATGCAGCTAGATAGATTCAGGCAGCTTATTTTTTATGGCATTCCTGGTTACCCAAATCCTGTTGACAAGCATGTGAGGCTACAAGTGCCTAAATTTTTTGGAAACAACACCATATTAGGTGAAGACCATTTAAAGGCTTTTAGAAATATCATGGACAACTTTGAGGTTGAGCATGAGGATGTTTTCATGAAATTATTCATGCAATCCTTAGTCGATGAGGCCAGAGAATGATACAAGGGTCTGCCTGACAGAAGTGTTTCATCATGGGAGAATTTTAGGAGAATATTCAAAGAATAGTATGGTGAGAAAACTGATCCTAGTTTCTTCATTAATGAATTTACTGGCATTACCAAAGGGTCAAATGAATAGGTTGTTGATTTCAATGCTAGATTCATGAAAGTATTGAACAAACTGCCACATCATCTGAGGCCTAATGACCCTATGTGTATAGTGTTGTATATAAATGCTTTTGATGCTAAGACAACTTATGGGTTGAGAGACAAGGGTCCTCACAGCCTCAGAGATGCTTTCAAAATTGCAACTAATATTGAAAATAACAAAAAAGCATCTAGTAAAACAAACAAAAGAGATGATGTAAAAATTCTGCAAAATCCAAATATTAAATCTCAAAGTGTTCAAGGCAATGCATCCACTTCTGAGGATAAAATAGATAAATTGACAACTATTGTCAAGGACCTCAGCTATAGAATGACTAAAAATGAAAAAGGGGTTGGTCCTGACAGACAAGTTTACCAAAGGCAAGAAAGAAGACCATCATTACATGATATGCCATACAATACCAATTGGCATAATGGTAAACCCATCCTTCCACACAGCAATACAAATCAAAGAGCTCAGAATGCAAAGGAAACACTTGATCCTTTGAAGAAGTCTATCAATATTGTTAATGACACCCCATGGTGTATCATATGCCAAATGCCTCGCTCACAATCACAATGCATGATTGCTCAGTCTCTATACAACAATGTTGTGGCCTGTGATGAGTGCAATGAGCTGCATTGCATGGAGGATGACAATGTCAATATGTTGTTTACAAATAGAGAGTATCCTTCTCCTGATGTTGATGCAAGCATAGATGATGAGATTCAGATCTGCTAGTAGTTTCCCTATGATGAAGATGAGAAAGACAACTATGTCTATGCTCAGGATTCACACTATTTTCTAAATAACTTGATGAGGGCTTCTGATGAAGAAATTAGAGCCCTCATAGCTGCAGCAGTTGCTCAAGTCAAAAGCAATTACAACCTCAGGGGTAAAGCCCAGGTAAGCAACTCACACTAACAAGAGAGTACCTTTGTAAGTTAGCCAGTGCATAGTCATAAAGGGGCTGAAACATAGAAGAAGCAATAGAGCAATAATAGGCAAAACTTTAAACAAAAAATAGGTCATGATCCTCAAAGACTAGAAAATAGAGTTCCCCAGGTTGAGGATCAAAATAAGAATTTTTAGGACATGGATGACAGTCAGAGAGCCACGAAAAATAAAGCTGGATTGTACCAAAATAAGAATAAAAATGTGGATCAGGCTACAACTGTTATTCAAAATTATGCTCCATTTGACATAGCTCAGGTCTTGGCTTAGATAAAGGTTTATGTCCCATTGATGGAGCTAATGAAAATTGAAGAATGCAAAAATAAGGCTGTATCCCTGATTTCAAGAATATCTTGTCAAGCCAAGCAGAATAAAGAACCTCAAGGCAAGAAACAAGCTATGTGTATGGATGAAGATGAGACTCCTGAAGTATATCTAGGGATGACCATGACAAAATGCCCTTCACAGGTTGAACCATTTTATGTCTCCCTGGTTATTAATGGAAAAGTGATTAGAAATTGTATGCTTGACTCAGGAGCATCAACAAAAATCATGCCTTTGGCTATTATGTAGCAATCTAGATTAAAGATAGATAAGGCATGTGGGAAATGCTATGCCATGGATGCGAGGGAAGTACCTATCATTGGAATTATGAAGGATGTGGATTTCATACTAGCGGCATATCCAGAAAGGACTTACAAAATGAACATAACAGTTGTTGATATCAAGCTACAGTATGGCATGTTGTTGTCAATAAGATGGGCAACATTGATTGGTGGGAGTATGCAATTGGATCTATCATATGCTATGATCCCTATGAATGGAAAGGATGTCAAATTGATCAGAGAAGAAAGATCATCAGAAATAGTTGAAGACCAAGAGTCAGAGGAACGTATATGTTTTGTGGACACTGATTGTGAAAATTTCAGGGTTGTCTCAGATGTTAAAGAAAGTGAGGGGAGAGATGTGTGCATTCATGATCTAGACCAATAGGGTCTCTGGACCATGTAGTTTGATGGAGCTTGTGCAAAAGAAGGCTCTGGTGCCAGAGTTGTGTTTTTGTCTCCAATTGGTAAGCTTCTAAATTTCTCATTCTTGCTGAAGTTTACCTGTACAAATAATATTGCAGAGTATGAGGCTCTGTTGTTAGGATTGAATATAGCTCTGAAGCATGGAATCAAAATGCTCAAAGTATTTGGGGATTCAGAGTTAGTTGTTTCCCAAGTCAGAGATAAGTATGCATAAAAAAATAAAAGATTAAAATAGTATAAGCATGCTATTTGGGATATAATTGAATTGTTTGATGCGTTTTCAATAAACTGGATAGAGAGATTAAGGAATGTCAGGGTAGACTTTCTAGCTAATATAGCCATAAGACCAGATGACATAACTCTATCAGATGTTACAAATGTCAAGGTCAAGCTTAGACCTATAGTGCCAAATAATGTATGCAGCTGGCAAGTGTTTGATGATGATAAAGATTTACTAAGATTTTTACATTGTATTGATGAGTATGACAACCAAGAAATGGATTTTTAGAACCTTGTAGAGGTTGTAGATGGAAAAGAAACTCTCTTGGGGAAGGAGGTAATTCAACTCAAGATAAATAAAATCCCTAGAGGGTTGGTTGCTTTGGAATGCGCTTTTGACAATAGGGACCAATTTGTTACAAAGGCATCTCCAACAAACAAGAATGATTTAGAGGAGATAAACTTGGGGACATCTCATGCTCCCAAAAAGGTATACATTGGCAAACAGCTCAAACCACATATCAGAACTATGTTGACTGCACTTCTAAAAAAATATAAGCATGTCTTTGCCTAGTCATATGAAGACCTGAAATCTTATAGGGAGGATTTATTCCAGCATGAAATCCCATTGAAGCTTGGAGCTAATCCATTTAGACAAAAATAGAGACCTATCAATCCAACTTTAGCTCCTAAAATGCAAGAGGAACTTATGAAGCTTAGGGAGGCTAGAATAATCAAGCCTATTAGGCACTCAACCTGGGTGTCTAACCTTGTCCCAATCAGAAAAAAGAATGGTGACATAAGACTTTGTGTGGACTTTAGAAATCTAAATGTATCCTCTTTGAAGGACAATTATACATTGCCCAACATGGAAGCTATGTTACAGAAGGTGACTGGATGTGAACTTTTATCCATGATGGATGGATTTTCAGGATACAATCAAGTGAATGTAAAGGAATCAGAACAATTTAAGACTGCCTTCACCACTCCATGGGGAACCTATGTATATGTGAGAATGCCATTTGGACTGACAAATGCAGATGCCACTTTTCAAAGGGCTATGGATGTTGTTTTTGCAGGACTAATTGATTCACTCTTGGCTGTGTATCAGGATGATTTGATAGCTTATTCAAAAAAGGAAGAGTAGCATTGTATGCATTTAGAATAGATTTTTATCAGAGCATTGGAGTATGGCATCTCCCTCAACCCAAAGAAGTGTGCTTTTGGGGTAGCGGAAGGAAAATTGCTTAGACACATTGTTTCCAAGGATGGAGTCAGGATTGATCCTGAAAGGGTGGCTACAATTGATAAAATTTAGATCCTTAAAACAGTGAAAGGTGTTTAGTCCTTCTTTGGACAAATTAATTTTGTTAGAAGATTTGTGCCTAATTTTGCAGAGACCACAAAAGACATCTCCAAAACGTTGAAGAAAGGCGCAACTGTCAAATGGGAGGAGGAAGCGACTAAATCATTTCAGAATATAAAATAAGCTATTAAGATGGCTCCTATGCTAAAATCCCTAGATTTTTCCAAGCCATTCCAGCTATTTTCATTTGCTTCTTTCCATACTATTACTGCATGCTTATTGCAGAAAAATGAAGAAGGGTTTAAACAGCCTATTGCTTTCTTCAGCATGTCATTGCATGCTGCTGAATTGAAGTATGACATCATGGAGAAGCAAGCATATGCACTGGTTACAGCAGTCAAGAGCTTCAAGCCATATTTAGTGGGCTCTCACATAATTGCATATGTGCCTCATGTAGCAGTCAAGGACATCTTTACTCAGTAGGAGGTAACTGGAAGGAGATGCAGATGGATAAATAAATTGCAAGAATTCAACATTGAAATATAGATCACTAAATTGGTAAGGGGACAAGGTTTGGCAAAATTGATGACACAGTCAAATCTAGAGGCATGCCAAGTAAATGTAGCATAGAATGAAGTTATAAATGTGTCAGAGTCTGAGTGGTATAAGGACATAATATATTATTTGTAGAACTTAAATTGTCCTTCCCATGTTAATGATAATCAGAAAAGGACCCTGAAGCTACAGGCTATTAAATACATCATTGTTTAAGGAGAGTTGTATTGGAGAAACCATGATGGTGTATTACTTAGATGTGTGGATGAGGATCAGGCCAGGGACATTCTAAATGACATGCACAGTGGAATATGTGGTGGACACTATGCTAGCCAAACAACAGCCCACAAAATTCTCAGAGCAGGCTACTGGTGGCCAACTCTTTTCTCAGATGCATGTAGAATGATAAGGAAATGTGATCCTTACCAAAGGTTCTTAGGAAAGCTAAAATATGGAGGTGCATTGCCCCTTAAGACTGTGACTGTAGAAGCTCCATTTCAGTAGTGGGGGATTGATTTCATAGAGGAAATCTCAGAGAAATCAAGTGGAGGACACAGCTAGATTCTTGTTGCTACTGATTATTTCACCAAATGGACCTAGGCCATCCTGACCAAAAGAGCTACCAGCAAGGTGGTGATGGATTTCATTCTAGAGAGTATTATTATCAGGTTTGGAGTACCAATAAAATTAGTCACAGATAATGCTATGTACTTCAAGTCTAGTGAATTTACTGATTTTTGCAGTAATTATGGAATTAATTTGTTACATGCATCACCGTATCACCCACATGCAAATGGTCAAGCGGAGTCAAGCAACAAAAGCCTCATGAAAATTGTAAAGAGAATGGTAGGTAAAAACAAAAAGGCTTGAGATTCAAAGCTACAAATGGCATTGTGGGCTGACAGAGTGACAGTCAAGAAAGCAACTAGAAGATCTCCTTTTGAACTAGTATATGGTGTAGTGGCTAAGTCACCTGTAAACAACGTTTTGCCAGTTTACAAAATCATACAAGAAAACATGGAGGAGATCAGAGATCCAATGACTGAGAGAATCAATCAGCTAGTTGCACTAGATGAGATAAGAAGGGAGGCACAGAAAACAAACATCAAGAGACAGCAAAGGGTAAAATATCTATTTGATAAGAGAACTACAAAAAGAAAGTTTTAGAGGGGTGATTTGGTCCTTGTATGGAATGCAAGGAACCAAGATAAGGGCAAACACGGTAAATTTGAGCCCTTATGGGTGGGCCCGTATCAAATCAGCAACACTCATGGAGGAGATTCTTACTTTCTCCAGGCCCCAAGTGGTGAATTGTTGGAATTGCCAGTGCACGGTCAGTTCCTGAAGCTTTACTTCTTATAATGGTTATTTTCTATGCACATTGTAAACTAAATGTAATTATTCTGTACATGCCCTGTATAGTCGGTCATGTTTTGAATTTTGGGTTTTGTCTGGTCTACCCTGAAGTTGCTTGGTTCTCGCTGTAGTCTTGCATTTGCACGTCCCCAGTCAGAGCCACTGGTGGTGTTCACATAGGGTTAGGGTTTTGACTTTATGTTTACATGTTCCTATGTGTTTTCCTTCTAACCCTTGGTGCCTTGGTTTAAATTGTTCCTTGGCCCACATGCATTGTTTAACTATTTTTCCTGTCACACATGAGAAAATTGCTAAGTTTGGTGTATGCAAAGGCAAAATATATGTTGGGTTGTTTGAGAAATCTCTATCACCCTTTGAAAATTGAGTTAGATGCATTTTTGAATGCGTATTGGGCTTAAAATGTGCATATACAAAGATGGAATATTCCTTGGGATTCTCTGTTTGTATGTGAGATGGTTTGTATGTTTGACATACAAAGGTGGCAGACATACTTCTGCTATAGTGTAGGTGATCATTGTTGAGACTATGTGTATCGGTGGTTGAGATATGAGTCTCACCGATTGGCCGATGATGTGTACGAAGGAGGTCTTCGATGTAACCAGTGCTTATCGACGGAGTGTTGTGTGGTCTTAGCGATGATTGGTGTCTCCCTGACTGCATGGTGTTTGGCGTATCTTGGGTTATTGGCTAAGCTGTGGATTGTCTAGCCAATTGTGGTGGTCTGTCCGATGGTGGTTTGTTATCAGCAAGAAGGTATGCATCGGTAGCCAAGCAAAATGTCTTCTCGATGGCCGATGCACATCCAAAGGAAAAATATACAAGGGAGGAATGTATCTGGAATATTCTAAATAGATTCCCCGCTTGTATGTTTGTGTTTGTATATTCAGCATACAAACAAAATATACATTTGAATATACAATGAAGATATATGCATTCCGGACCTGAACATCATTTTCATTTTGTTCTAAAGTAGTGTGGCATCCGCAGCTTGTACATTGCATTTGTCTATGTGATGTGTAAGGGATTGTACAAAGGGAAGAGAAAATGGGCTGGGCCCACCACTTGTATATTTGCACTTGAATATGTGCCAATATGTAAATTCATGAGGACACGAAGCCTAGACATGAAGGTTTTTCAAATCTAATGGATAGATGCAATGAAGTCCGCCTTGTATATGTTTTGCACTTGTATGTGTGTAATACACAAAGTGATGGATGTAGGATGGAGATACAAGCCGGACCTGAACCGAATTTATGTTCGTTCTATAACATTTGACGTCTGCCCTGTATGTTGTATATGCATTTGGATTTGCATATACAAAAGTGATAAAGGAAAATGAAAGGAGAAAAGGTTATTGATAGAAGGTCAAGGTGCCTACGTGGCACAATATCATTGGCTGGCAACTCTCCATACATATTTTGGGACCATTGATTTCAGTGATTGGTTACAGATCAACGGTCAGGTTTTGAACCTTCAACGATGTTTTTTCCTTATGTTTGCGATCAATTTTTGGGTGGGAAGGCCTCCATATGTATCTGCTATTGCATCCCGTGAGTCGTTGGGGCTTTAATGGTGGTCATGCAGAGGTGTGATGGATTGAATGATGGGCCAACTACCAGTTTTATGAGGAATGTCCCTAAATAGCGGCATGAGGCTCGAGTCTAGCTCCTCCACATCTTTCCTTCTACTTGCTGCCTTCAGTATTTTGGGCACCTTTTTTTTTTTAGTGCATGGTATCTGCCATTTTTTTATTTGCCATGTAATTAATTTTCCAAGTACACATTCTGGCTGTATTTAGTAGACTGTGTCACTTTTTTTTGGGTTGTTGAAAACTAGACAAATTTTGGTGCTGCAATAGGAATACAACTTTTTGGTGACTCTATTTCAGGTGTCTTTGTGAGTTTATGATTTGTATGTTGTATGTATTATGCACAGAGTTATCAATTTCATGTTGATTTAAATGAGAAATGCTTCATTACATGTATTTTGTTATTTGTCTCCAGATTGAATGTGTTTTTCTTCTGACTCTAAACATCTAAGGGGTGTATAAATTCTAGAATATAGGTTTTCTATATTGAATGGTTAGTCTCTTACCTCTGCTCAAGGAGTAGATTGAATGTTTTGGATTGAGTGTTAAGAAGAATACATTGCAGTAAGGATGTTTCTCGGCAGAAATAACTAAATACTCTTTCTTGGGTATTGTCTGTAAGGCAGACATATTAGAAGCCCCTTGAAATCTGATTGTTGTTTTAAGTCTGTGGTGAACATTCACATATATGTGTCTACTGACTCCGAGCCTCGGATAGGCACCGATTTGTTCTGGTATCTTTGCTGTATTCCAAAGTCCTAGTTTTGCATCGATATATAAATTCAAACTTAAACATTGAAGTTAAACCATTAGGACTTTAGGATTAGTTTAGGATCTAAAATCCTCTATCTACAACTGAATATAGGCCCAAAGCTAGCCCCTTTGAACTAATCTGACAGCTTTGGTCTTCATAAGAGAGGATTTATCTTCTTTGTGTCAACATCCCAGTTAATTTAAGGATACATTTCATGGATGTTGAGTAGGGAATACCCCCCTAGGTTTTGTTGAGCCTAAAGAAGAAGAGAAGATATTTATAGAGTCTATCTCTGACACTATTGGCCCCTGGCCTGGATATCCTGTTGATCAATGATGGCTACCTTGTAGGGATAATCAGGAGCAAGCATCCAGTCTAGGAAAATAACCAACAGGCATTTTGCATATTCAAGCTTGAAAATAATTTTCAGATCTAAGAGTATTTAATTTCCATGATAAATCAGACTTCAAAAAATTTGCATAGCATTTTGTCCCAAGATCTCAAACCTAGGGCTTCAAAAACAATGATTTTCACTAAATTTGACCTTATCAACTCTGTAATCTTGCACCATAGGTGTGTTGTGAAGAGTAGTTTTGCATTAATTTGTTGTTATCAGGGTAATAATTTTCTTCCCCTCCTAGAAAGCTTCACAACACCCTTTTACCAGGCTCTTGTAGAGAAAATTCGGTGAAAAACTACACATTTTGACCATTTTTTGCCCTAGGGTTTGACCTAGTTTGCACTCCAAGTGTGTTGTGATAAATTTTATGGATTGAGGTGACTAATATTATTGATATTATTCATTTTATCTCCTAAAATTCCTTACAAAACCTCCTTTGCTAGGTTTTGGAATTGAAAAACTGTGAAAAGTAGCATATTTTTGCTATATTTTCACTAGGGTTTGACCTTAAGTGGCACTGAAAGTGTGTTGTGTTGGGTATTTTGGCACCAAGTGTCTATTATTACTAATATTATTTTCTTTCCATCATCATCTTCCTCACAACACTCTTTGTCATGCTCCTTTGCATTTAAATTTTGGTGAAAAAGTGCTTATTTTAACATATTTTATCTATATTTCGACTTGGCATTAATTGAAAGTCGCATCACGAGTGTGTTGAGAAGGATATTTTTTCTATTTTGGACTGATATCAGACATATAACTTGCTGCCCTTGACTAAAATCCTTACAACATCCTTTATTTCATTCATTGGCATTGAAAAGAGTACAAAAAACCAAGCATTTTGGCCGTCAATCATATCCTTCTCCTAGAATTTGTTCTCTTAGTCTATGTGTTGTATGATTTGGTATAAGCTTTATGAAATGCTGTCCTAAAAAAAATATCCCTTTGAGAAGAAGTAAAAGATTAATGGGATCTAGTGCTCTTGATGAAGTTGGTACTTTGGACACCTTATTTACAAAGGGAGAAACTCAAATTGTGCAAGATATTATACATCCTCCAACCACAATGGAAGAACAAACTTTTCATGATGTTGATAACACTATTGAGGAAATAGGATATGTATCTAATGAGAAAATAGAAAAATTGGATAAGGATCTAGCTAAATATCAATCATTTATGGAAAATGAGAGAATAGCTGAAGAAGTTGTCCCTAAAATTCATAACATAAGAGAATTGATAAAAGAAGGACAAGATGGTGTTAATGCAATTTGTGGTCTAGCACATATTGTACAAACCAATATCATTCTAGTGACCAAATGTGTAGAAACAATAAATAACACTCTATCACCATCTCATACTCAAGTTTTGGCACCTATACCGACTACAGGAATATCAACTTTTACATCAACAATCCTAACAACTAATGTGAACACTTGTAGTAATGCTACCACTGGTATTGGAGTATCTAATGGTACCAATTACAAAGCTATGGGATTTAATTATTAGAATTTGGTTCCTACAGGGACCTCTTCTTTGAATAATTGTTCTCAACCTCCTATCTATTCCACTCATTTCCAACCACCTATTACTTACTCACAATCATCTTCCACTTATCATTATGGCCAACTACCATTAACATATTCTCAGCCTCTGTCTATTGTATCTCAAGCTCAATCACCTCCTCACCTTGGTTCCAATTCCTCACAACAAACGGCATCTCCCAATGATGCCATCCTAAACCAACTTTTACAGGTCATGACTACTTTACAAGAAAAGGCAACAAATTTGACAAACTCTTCGTAGCCTAGTCTACCAACATATCATGCTCATAATCTATTATCCTATGCAATTTTGAGAACCCCTATGCCTGAGAGGTTTGAGACTCCCCACTTTGAAAAATATGGTGAAAATCATGTGGCAGCATTCACAGCTATGTTTAGTGATTTTTATTTTGAAGAGGATTTGTTAGCAAAACTTTTCCTGTGATCTCTCAAAGATGCTACTTTAGAATGGTTTTGTTCATTGCCTCCAAATTCAATACACTCCTTTTCATAGTTGATTGATCAATATTTACAACATTTTCAAGCAAAAATTAGACCCCAAGTCACTCTTATTGACTTGGTTCAATGCAAACAAGGTCCCAAAGAAAAGTTGACCAAATTCATTGGTCGATATCAAGGACTTTATGCACAAATTTAGTATCAGATGAAAGATGAGGATGTTTAAAAAATATTCATTACAAATCTACAACCTAATATCCATGATAAGATTCTCTTGATGAAATATAACTCCTTTCAACATTTATGCACCGCTCTTCATGATTATCAACTTTCGTCTAGTCAGTATGAAAACCAAAACTCATTGGCTCAAGTTGGTCAATCCATGGGTGGCTCATCACAAATCAATTTTAAGAGAAACAATAATAGAAGTTTCATCTAGATCAATGGACCAAATACGAATGCATCTGCTATAAATAATCCAAAGAAAACATCATATCAACCAAGAAAGTTTACTCTGATATCTAAGTCCTATCATTCTATCATGAACCAAGCTGTGAGTAATAACATTCTAAAGATTCCCCCAATCAAGCCTATTGATCCTAGTAAACAAGGACCTTACTTTGATGCTAATGCCTTTTGTCATTATCATCGGACACGAGGACATGACACTGAATGATGTATGTGTCTTAAATATGAAATACAGGACCTTATTGATTCAAATGTCATCCAGGTATCAGGTGTGAATGACAATGGAAAAAAATTGGTTGCTCTGCCAAATCAGAATTTACAAACCTTCACTAATCCTTTCCCTAAACATACTAAAAACAATATGGTGGAACAAAGTTTAATGGAAGTAGACAAGGATGATTGCTTGGACTATGATAGTATCATTAGAATGATTGAAGTGGATAAGAAACAAGTGGATAATCCACCTCATCCATGAAGAAATGGAATTGATGCTAAGGTTCCTCCTCCATTATCCTTCTATGGATCAGGAGACAATCAAAATGCATCAGAAAAGAAAGAACAACAACCAATACAGATGAGTAATATGGTATAAGATGATTCCCATTACTATTCTAGAAAGATTCAACAATGAAAACTCGCTAAAAATCATAAAAGAGCAAGACAACAATCAATGATCAGAAATAATAGTGGTTCTCCCCCTCATAAGAAACAAAAAGTCTCATTTAAACAAGGATTTAAAGAACAAGAATCATATGATAACAAACAAGACTTTCATAAGAACCACTCAAATTTTTCATTAAACATGATTGAATACCTCTCCAAGAGGTTCCTGATCTCCAAGATATAATATGCAGACATTACAGGTAAGTATGTCTAACCCTTTATCTCTGTCATGATGTGCTTCCCTAGTGATGTGTTATATGTTGTTTAGGCCTCCTGGGATGACCCCTGATTCTCTTGTAAGTTCTAGGATACTAGGAGACTACCTCTGTTGTGACCTTCTATTTGTATCATCATTCTTCTATATTGCATCTCTTTGATTTCATCATTGTGTGTTGTGTCTTACGAACATAGCATTGTGGTTGGTAAATTAGGGGCACCCTCCCATGTGACTGTCCCTAAGACACTTGTTTCTCCTCTCTTATTTATTATTTCCCTTCTTCTAGTGTTTCTATCTACCAGGTGGATGACGACAAGCATTTATACTGATGCAGACCTAGTGTCCCTTTCGAGAGCAATCAAAAAATGGACTTAGTTCCTAATATGATGATGGGGTTGTATATCTTATCTGACGCTTGGCTAGTGGAAGCACTCATGCTTTCTGCATAGTGAATTTGATGATGTTTCTATCGCATTTACAAACCTTAACAATACTGCTGCTCTATGCACCTTTGTTCGTCTTTGAATCTGGCCTTGGTGGTACTCGACTCAGAGAGCCTCATGATATAGCCCCATGGTTATCCTCAAACTCTGGATTCATTGTATAACCTTGGCTCTTTGTATGGTTAATCATATGCATTGATGTTGTTGTTTATTATAATCTTGTAGACACTAACATGTCTCTTACAGGGATGTGTTTGTGGGAACATTTGGCAATCGTAAAGTACATGTTACCTCCGAGGGGAATGGGCTTTGTGAAAGTTGGTGTTCCCTTGTGTGTTTTCTTCCTACCTTAACATGCTTGATATCGATACTAGATATCAACCACCTTGAGGTGGGGGCATATATAAGGTAAGCTGTTTGTTATAGATGTTAGCAATGTGTTTGACCTCAGATGCAAAGACTTGCACCCCATAGTAGTGCATTGTGCATCCTAAGCTTGTTTGTAATCAATCAATCAATCATGTAAGCCCTCTGCAGAGGTGAGATATCACATATATCCTTTTTATCTTAAGCCCTCTACAGAGGCAGGGATGGTGTATTTCTCAGAGTAGATTGCATCATCTTGCCATTTTCAAAAGTCCTCTGTGGAGGTGAGGAGTGGTTCTATGACTAACTCAACCCTTAAGCATGTCTTTAGCGATTGTTGTGGGGAAGCGCAATCATTGGTGTGTGCCTGTAATGTGCTTGAGATGGTGTTCAACCTAGAAATAGGTACACTCCATCGCTTGGCTGTTGTGTTTTCTCCATGTCTTCAAGTGTGTGTGTGTGTTTTGACGTGCTTGTTTTGTGTGGCATGTTTGTTGCCCCATGTGCAGAGAGCAGTGCCTTTAGGTAGTGCTTCCTGCATTTTGGGAGGTTTTACATGTCTTGCATGTGTGTTGCCCCATATATACAAAGATTTGCACTCTAGGGTAGTGCATCTTGTATTATGGGAGGTTTGTTAACTTTCTAGTACTTGCATTTGCATTTCATATATATGAGAAAAAGAAAAGAAAAGATATCATTTCTGTCTTCCATGCATTAATGTATCTTCTATGCATTGACTATATTCTCCATGTTCTATGTGACTATAACTATCTTCTCTATGTTTTGCATGGCTGTTACTATTTTCTAGGTGTTTGGCATGTCTTCTTCGAGCTTGATGTGTTTGTTGTGTTTGTGATCTTACTCTAATACATGTATTAGCCTTGTGTTTATACATACATTAAAGTGGGAGTTAAATGTAACATTAGAAAATGTCACCTTGGGGGATTTTCCCTCGTAAGGTTTAGCTCCTAGGTCTTTAGCATGCATTCAGAACATCTTAGTTCATATTTTGGCATCCCTATGGGATGACACCTAGGTTTCATGGCAAATTGAAACTAGGTGGACCCCTTGAGCTAGACCCTACCCAAAATAGGGGGGAGGACTTGGGCACCCGTGCCCTAGTCCTGCCCTATTTTGGGGTAGCCCTAATTTCTAGGTGTCAATTTGTGGCCATTATTTGGTCCCTTTCCCAACATGGTATGTTTGAATTTACAAAATATTGGGGGGAGTGTTTGTAGTTGCATATAAAATCATGTTTAGGCATTCATTTGTAAACTAGATGATTACTAGCAATCTATTGTGTTCTTAAGGTGATTCAAGGATTTCATTGTGTTGCAAGAGTAGACTTGTGTGGTTTGTGAGTTTGAATTTGTAGATTTGAGTATCCATTCATCATGGAATGAAGAGCATCTTCCTCCCATGATATCTTCACTACAAGGTTACATTATAGTGTGTTTTCATCATTGATTCCTTTGGTTTTTGCCTCTACCTCACAAGGGCATGCACTCTTTATCTGACAATGGTGTTCAAAGACTTAAGTGTCCTCTAGGGCTTGACTAAGGCAAGCCTCTAAAAACCACAACCCCCAAAACAAGTCTTGTGATTGCAGGTTACAGGTGTCATATTTTGGAGAAGTGGAGTTGCAGGAAGGATAGATAGGCATCAAGGATTCAAGATCTGAAGAAAAGTAGGACACAAGAGCATTTCCAAGACTTGGGCACTCACTAGTGTCCTCTATAGCTGAGGTTTAGGAAACAGAAGTTACAAGGCTAATCAATGTCGGAAGGAGGTCCAGAACCTGCGAAGAAATTGGTACCTTGGACTTGGATGAGCTCTCTAGTGTCCTTGACAATTCTGCTTTAGAACCCTGAAAACAAGTACTCCATGATTTGGTATTTTACTCCCATATGTAAGAGAGTTTTCTATTATTCGTCAATGTGTTGCCATATTTACAAAATTAGGGTTTTAATGGTCAATTGAGCATAGGAGAAGGAAAATTGATAATTAAATTCCCTAATCCAAGTTTCCCTACATCTCACAGTGACCTAGGGTATGATAGTGCTCACCACTCAACCCTAGATCCTTGAATGTTAAGTGGAAAGGCAGATTTAAACATCAAAACACTTAAACATATTCTCAAAATTAGCTACGCTCATTTTTGTAGACAACCCCTATGAAATTTGTCCATTTTGCAATCTACACTCTAAGTTCATGAATTGAGACAAGATTCTCTTGGTCCCGTGCGAAGTCCTATGGCATCTTAAACTAGTTTACAACATCCCCTCAAATCAATTCCTTGATATTTGCGCAAATCGATTAGGTTGTAAACTGATCAAAATATCAATTTTGGTCATTTTGAGGGTGTTAGTAAAATTTTGATTCATCATATACAAAGTCAGCCAAATTCACCACTATTACATATCGTTTTGTCTAAATGTGTTATATCGGCAATTTTTTCTACTTTTACATAGTTCTTCTTTTTCACGTGCTCAAGCAGCACTTTTTGCCGCCATTACATGTTCTCAATACTAAACCATGTGTAATGTTAGCGGTTTTTACCACTTTTGCATTTTTGTAAAGCACATGTCAGGGCAGCTAAAGTCACCGCCTGAGCAAGATCTCCAAGATCACAAACTTCAAGTGGCATTAATGGCCACTCATGCTAAACATTAAGGGCATTTTTTAAAGCTTTTTAATGAATCAACTCATGGTTTTGCTTGTCATTTTTTTTTCAAAGCTTCCTAGTTAATTTGTCAATCCCTTCTTCTACCATTTAATCACGTGTCTTCGGATTATAATGGATTTTGAGTCGCAGTTGGCATACCTAGGGTTTCCTCCTTTTAACAGGTAGGTGTTTTTAATGGTTGTTTCCTTGTTAAATTTTTTTTTTATTATTCATTAGTTGAATGTGATCGAACCCTTGTCTTTCAAGGATTATATTGTTTATATATGGTTCAAAACAAAATCATAATTTTTATAGCTTTCTTCTTTCGTGTCATTCATAAAACCCTATTTTTCTAAAACCTTCCTTTGGCTGATATTTTCTTGTGAGTATTTGCCAAGTTTTTATCTCATGAGAAGATTAATCTCTACATGCTCACAAGTTGCAAAGTTAGCATTTTTTCTGCTTAGGCATTTAAAGATTTACCATTACACAAGATTGAAATACCAACTTGTAGAGTCAGCATTATTTGCCGCTCAAACACTTACAACCCTCCCTTACATGAGTATTAGCATTCTTCGCCGCTAAAGCATCATGCACTTGTAAATCAACATACCTATAGGAGCAGTGTTTTTAACTGACTATGCATCGAATTGATGGAAGACATGCACCGGTGGTTGAAATTGCCAACCATGCACATGCCTTCAAAATTGCTAAATACCCTAATGTAAGGGCGATCATTTTGCCCGCCTTTACATATAAAGCATTCCTCCAAAAAGAAAACACATGTAAAGTCAGCATTTTTCACTGACTCTACATAATAAAGAATGAAGTGCCCAAACAAGCGGCTAAAACACCTGAATTTACACATGTGCAAGTATTTTCTCATGTAGGAGCGATCATTTTGACCGCTTGTGCATATTTTCCTGAACTTTTCTCAACACTGGGAAAATTCACCATTTCAAGACCTATTAGCCTGCTTTCGCCCTTACCTCGATTTGCACACACTCAAGCCCTTCAACACATGCTTTCCTATCCATGATCATCGAATCGTGGTTATCCTAGTTTATCCATTTTTCCCCTAACTATGAGATCATGGCCTTTTGCAGTTCTCAACCAATGTTCATGGTAGATATCAATCTTAGGATTGTCTTCAAAGCCATCTCTGTCCAAAGCAAAAATCATGAAGTACAAGTACCAAGGTGTCTTTCCAGTGACAGCAGTACAGTCAAATATTGATGAAATTAGGGATACAGAAATTGGACATGTGGACATGGCAGAATTTGTGGAAAGAACAAAATAGACAAATCCTTCCAGACCTATGCAAAAGATCATTGACAGTAATATTCATTTGCTTGCATCATTTCCAGTTTCTGCACACAATCCTAAGTTCATGCTTCAGGTAGCCAGCCATTACAACAAGGACACTAGGGTTGTGATAGATTCTCACGGGAATGTGATCATGAGATTGGATGCAGAATTCCTAGACAAAATCTTCATGTGTCCACCCATTGAAAACATTGGAAGGATTGACTTTGCTCAAGGGAAAAAGGATTATGACACAAATGTGGAAGCCACAAGAAGGTACATCAACAACAAATGGTTGAAAATCCCTAGAAATAATTTGACCATATGGCCAAAAGATCTTCCTAGCAGTGACTTTGAAGAGGAAGTTTGCAATTTGATTACTCTTTTGAGTCGCATCAGAGGACTCCCCTCTTCTTCCAAGTTCCAAGAACGGATGTACACTTATATCAAGGTGATTCTTCAAGGTACACAGAGAATATTTTGGGGAGAGCAGATCAGTAATGCATTGCATGAGCAACTGGTAAAGGTCAATACAACATTCAAATTCTATATGACCTTGTATCTTGTATATGCTGCTGCTAGCATGAGAAGCTTTCCAAGTTTGACTCAGGTTGGTGATAGGAGCTTAGTCCCTGTTTATGAGTATTACCCTCAAATTACTCTGAAGGGATCAATTCATCATTTCTGAAGGGCCAATGCTATCTTCTCTTTAGTATTCATGTGCCTATGGGATAATGAACTTGTTCATAAAAGAGTCTCAGATGAAGCTTGGGAGGTAGTGAATTCTTTTGGTTGCTTGTTCCTGCAATTCCCCACTTTCACATATCTCAGGGTATGATGTTATCCTCGTTACCCTTATATTCTTCCATGGTATCCTAGTGACCGTATTGTTCTCATGGAGATATGTAGACAGCTGATTATAGTGCACAATAAATAGATGGAGCTGAAGAAGTTGGGGATAAACTTCCCCGTTGAAATTGGAAGGTATTCAGTTTAATTAGCTAACAAAGAAAAAATAGTTGATTCTAAATTACAACTGGTCACCATGAGAACTTACAGGAAAAGAGACTATCTTGACTTCAGAAGAGTTCAAGATAAGCTCAAAAGGAAGTCAACCTTCCATATACCAATGGTTGAAGATATTTGGGTTGATCTCAGGACAGAATGAGATCAAAAAACTAGACTACTGTAGACTTCACCTGGGTCAGATTAAAGAGCTGGGCCTCACTGATATTCCAGATGGAATGGAGGATGATGGGGATGTTCTAGATCCCAAATATAACATAGAGAATGTTGAAGTCTCACCTCTCCAAGAGTTGAAATGGTCAGTCAAAGAAGAAACATCCATAAAGAAAAGATTTCAACCAATCCTGTCCAACACAAATGTGTGGTTGGAAAGTAAAGGGATTAAATTGAAAGAATTTCTCACAGGGTCAGAGACTGAAGCATAGTTACAGATAGGTAAGAAGGTAGAGAACAAAACAAAAAAATAAGAGTGATGTCCCTTCTTCTTCTAAGATACACAAACCAAAAACTAAGTTTGTGTCCAAAGGAGGGAAGAAGAAGGAAGTTGTAGAAACTTCCAATATTACTGAATCAGGTGTTGAAGATACCAACATTGATCAAATGGAGACTGAAGATGTTGAGGCTAAAGAGAAAAATATTCAGAAGTCTAAGGATCCTCAACAGACAATAGTATTTGATAAATCTGATGAAGAAGATGAAACTGAACAAGGTGAAGATGAGGATGCAGAAAAGGAACAACTTGGTGATCCACCTCAATCTCCTAAGAAAGATCTTCCCAAGGAACACAAGTTTCTACACCTCTTCCTCATGTTCTAGTTTTTGGTAGTTTCCCAGTGATTTCAAATGTACCTCTTTCACCTATCTTTGTTGTTTCTTTTGATAATACCCCTACTTCTCTAAAAACTAGTTTTGGGACCGTTTTTTATTCTTCTGGTTCCATCCCAAGTTTATCTTCTCCATCTTTTGACATTGGTGAACAATCTATTTTAGAGAATCTTCTGGATGCTTTGGAAAAGGTTGTTTATACAGGTATGGCTTTTACCAACACTAGTCCTATTGTTACTATAACAGGTATAAACATGGATCTAGCAAAACAAGTGGTAGACTCATCTCCAGTTGTTGGTGCTTCTATGCTTCCTCCATGGTTATCTGCATATACTCCAAAGAGGAAGAAGCAAGCTATTTCACCTGATGAGATTGATATTGAAAAGCTGTTACTTGTAAAACAAAAGACTGCGAAGAAGAGGCCTAAGACTGTTTCTAGGCTTATCAATGAGAAAGGAATCAGATACACAGAGATTGGTAAACCTCCAGAAGATGCCACTATTGATAATTTTGACATGAATAATTATGTCATTTCAAGGGTTGAGTTGGGCAAGCTAACTCATGAGGGCATAAAAGAAGATTTTTAAACTACTACCAGCACTTTACTTGAAAAGTATGATGAAGTCAAAAAAGAGAAAGAATAGTATAAGGCCAAAGCAGAACAACTTGTTCTTCTTCAAATGATAGTAAAGTCATCAGAAATCATAGAACCCATGGCAGTGACTGTAGACGATCCCCTAATCCAAAAGGTTGAAAAAGAACAAGCCAGAGGAAGGGTGGTGGGAGATATTTTGGAGCGTTTGTTAGCTCGACAATGAATTTTTCTGAAAACCACTGTACAGAGAAAGAGAAGATGGATAAAGCTAAAGCTGAGTTGGACAACCTGGTTGACTTACTCTCACAAGAGCTACAAGATCAAGAAGAGAGCTTGGAGGAGTGGATAGATATGAAAAAGATTAAGATAAAGACCCTGATCACCATCGGGGTCATTGCAAACAGGGAATCATATCTTAAGACCAAAGAGACTCTGGTTCATCATATCCACATAATAAAGGGTTTACTTAAAGAGCTATGTCAAGCCCGATAAGCCAGTGAAGATATTGATGTCACACTTCTACACCAGCTAGAAGAACTTCCATACATCCTAACAAGGGAAGATCACAAGTTCCTCTCGGTAGAGGAGATGATAAGTTCCTTTGAAGAGATGGTCCAAAGAAAATTCAAAGATGAAGTGCCCTCAGTACTTTCCATGGATAATCTATATGATCAGCATTCAACTTTAGAGAACATGAAGGATAATCTAGACAAACATGAAAAGGCAATAAAGGTGGTAAAAGACTCAATCCTTCGGGCTTGTACCATTTAAGAAAATAGAGCAAAACTAGATGGATGCAAAATGGCGGCCATACAGGCTATGTACTAGGATTTTCTAAAAAAGAATGACAGAGGAAGCTAGTGCCTTAGTTTATTTTTCTTGTATATTATATGTAATTTGAATTTTGTTGTGGATATATCCACATGTAATTTTTCAAAACGTAATTACATGTGAGACAAACAAAGTCCCGGGTCAAATAGGACTCTTTTGTTGAATAAGTCAAAGTAGTTGTAAATTTCCTATTTTTGCTCTAGGCTCCTCCCTATAAATAAAGAGGACCTCTATTGTAAATACTATCTTTTAGTTATTGAAGTGAAACTTTGCCAAATTGAAGAGCATTTTGAGACTTTGCATTCAAATTGTAAATCAAATTTTATCAAGTGAATAAGAAAGCAAGTGATCATTCAAACTTTGTGTTGAAATAACTTGTATTGTATTGGAAATTGTTCTTATGTCCTTCTCCTAATACGATCTTGTCTGTTTGATCAAATAGTAGTGTGAGTGAGAATAATCTGCAAGATGTTCTAAAGTTGATTATGGAGACTTTGTGCTACAACAATTATCTTTAGTTTGTGATTTTGTGTTTTAAAGTGAGGGATATGGGAAAGGCTTTGAACTACTATTATCTTTTGTGATCATATATTTTGTTGTAGTTTTCAGTGAAGACTTTGGGTTGTACCTCATTCTACATGGTTTTAAGTAATAAATAAGTAAAAGAAGCAACGATAGACTTTGTGCTCTCATGGGTTTCTTGGTTATTCAGTTTGTATCAAGAAAGTGCTCTTTCATTTTGAAAACATCATTTCTAAAAAAAGAGAAATGGATGATATGGTCTCACCCCTGAATTAGTATTTAGTTTAAAGTATTTTGTGATAATTGATAGGGAACCTCCCCTTGCTGAGAGAAGAGATTTATCTCATTACACTGTGGTCAATATAACCATTTTACCTTCAGTGAGTTGAAGACAAAATATTCACCCAACAGTTTTTGGTGACTCTATTGGGGAACGAATGCACAACTTGAAGCCTCACGCTCTGAGTTGAAGCATTTTCAGTTCTTTTTCTGTTTGTTGCAAAATTTTGTTGAGTATACTACATTCTGGTAGATTCACGGTATACAAGAAGCAAGAGAGATCAAGGTATTATTGATCCTGTATTTTAGTTGATGCAACAAAATAATTTTGGTCTTTTGCCTCTACGACCTTGCCTTCAGCGAACCAGGAGTTTTCCTCCTACCAATGCCAGGTCTCCAATACTAGGTGAAGCTTCTAGTTCTAGTGCTAGTAGAGTTTTTTCTATTCATACTCCACAAAGGTTTGTTATCCCGCCTTTTAATCAGCACATCATGGCAGCTCAAGGCCCTTGGGGTAATACTTTTGGTCCTATAAATTTAACCCCACCATTGCATGAACTACCTCATAGTTCAAGAAAGAATTTTCCTAAGTTCTATGGTGATGGGAAAGTTCACCCTGATGAACACATTGCAGCTTTTTGCATAGCTCGTGGTGTGATAGGTGTTGAGCATGAAGATGTAGTAGTAAGGATTTTTGTGGAAACACTACAAGGTGCTTCTGCAGATTGGTTTTATCATCTTCAAGCTTAGACTATAACCAACTAGAACACTCTCAAGACCAAGTTTGAGGCTAGGTTCAAACCTGCAGAAGATGTACATGCCTTAGTGGCTCAGCTTACACAAATGAAGAAAGTGCCCCTTGAACCTATGTGGGACTTCATCGCTAAGTTCAATAAGTTGAGAAATAGGATTCTTGCAACTGCTCAGCCAACAACGAAGAATCTTAAGTGTTTCTTTATCAATACTCAACTTCCCAAAGTGAGTTTTCTGTTAAGGTGGGCTACCTTGTAGATCTTCCTGTAGCTCAAATTTTGGCTACTGAAGTTAAAGATGATCTTATCCTTGCAGGTAAGATAAGAAGAGATTCTAATAGAAATAAAGGTTCCTCTTCTACTAAGAATTCTTCTACAAGCACCATGGACCCTATGGTGCAAAAGTTAGCAAATGAATTGCTAGCTCTGAAAAGGTAAATGTCCCAAGGTATGTCTGCCCCTCCTTCTTATCAGGATATACCAAGGAGGATATTTCCTAACAATTCATATCAAGGCAACGCTGCTAAAAATCAAGGACAACCCAATCGTCTTCCATCTACACAGGGGAAGCTTTCCATTGAAGCAGCGCGTCAACTCAATAGTTGGCTATTATAAAGCTAAACACGATCATTCTTTCCAACCTAAGTTGGACCAAGAGAATGATGCTAATCTCTTTGTAGAAGGAGAAGAAGAAACAGTTGGTGACTCTACCATCAACTTTCTGAATTACCAAGATGAAGCTATAAAAGAAGAAGTGTATGATGGAGCATATGTTGTTTTCACTAGGTCCCAAAATTAGTCAACTCATCAAGTTGATAAGGGAAAAGCAAGAGAAGAACCTCAACCAGTGATCTCAATTGATAAATGTGGAACTCTGCTGCCTTTCCAATCAAAGGACTCGGTGGGCAATAAGCAAGTAAGTACATCCAATAATCCTATATCTTCTGCTTCTATCCCTCAGACCAGTACTACCCCTAATAAAAATTAGAATGCTGGATTTCCTTCCTCTGTTTCTAGTTCATTCCATTTATTTGATATAATAGATCATGCTAGGAAGACCAAAATCCAAATGTCTGAAGTTGAGTATTTACAAGCTAATCCT
The DNA here is from genome assembly GCA_027924645.1 of Cunninghamia lanceolata. NCBI lineage: Eukaryota > Viridiplantae > Streptophyta > Pinopsida > Cupressales > Cupressaceae > Cunninghamia > Cunninghamia lanceolata. Next base: position 11,283,922 of record BSBN01000482.1, read on the forward strand.
GAACAGTTTGATAGGTTAGCTAAATACATCAAAAATAAGACCATCCCTATAGGATAAGATTTTCCAAAAGTTGCCCATGATCCCTCAAAGAATAAATCTACCCAAAATAATCTTGTCACAACTCCCCTTGTTGCCTCTAGAAAAATAGAACCTTTCTATGTTTCTCTACTGGTAAATGGTCAAAAGTTGACCAATTGCATAATAGATTCTGGAGACTCTGATAATGTTATGCCCACCAAAGTAGCAGACTCCCTTGGCCTCACCTTAACTAATACTTTTGGGAGATGTTTCTCCATGGAGAATAAGCAAGTACCACTTTTGGGTCAAATCAAAGATGCCCAGTTTGCATTTGCAGCCTTTCTAGACAAGAGAATTAAGATGACAGTCCTAGTAGCTGATGTTCCAAGTTCCTATGGCATTTTGCTTGGGCATAATTTTTGCAAGGATATAGGTGGGGAGTTAAACATGGATTTATCTGAAGCAAGGATACCTATTAAAGGTGTCATGCAAAAGTTGCTTCTTGAAAAAGAGGCAAAATATATTGTTACCCAAATGGCAAATCCCAAAGCTCAAATTTTGTTTGAGTCCTTGGGAATGGGTAATTATTTCTTGTCTACCAAAGATGTTTCTAGTACATCAAATGAGAGTTCATCAAGTGATAGCTCAGACAATTCAGACAGAGAATTAGAAGAGTTTTCAGATGAAAGTTTAGGTGAAGGTATAATAACGCTAGATTCCTCCCTCACTGATGAAGAAGAGTCTTCTGGTCAAAGAAATTCCAAAAAATCAAATTTTAATGAGGTCTGGGTCTTAGAATTTGATGGTAGTTGTTCCTCTACCGGTTCTAGAGCTAGAGTTGTTTTGATATCCCCACAAGGTGATATCTTCCCTTTTTCATACAAGTTGCAATTCGACAACACCTACAATACTGCTGAATACGAGTCATTGTTGCTCGGATTGGAAGCTGCTCATGCTAGGGGTGTTAAAATTCTTCATGCTCAAGGAGATACTGAATTAGTAGTTTGTCAAGTGAGAAATTTGTATCAAACCAAAAATGAAAGATTGAGACAATATCACAATCGTGTATGGGATTGCATTGAGGGTTTTGATGCTTTCAATATCTCTATAGTGCCTAGAGAGTTTAATGATCATAGCTGTCTCCGCCACTCTCATGGTTTCTCATAAAGATTTCAAAGGAAACAAGTACACTATTGAGTTGGTCTTTCAACCAAGTGTACCTGATAATGCTGACCATTGGCAGGTGTTCAATGGTGATAACCAAATCATTGCTTTCTTGGAAAATATGGATAGCTTTGATGAGCTCTACTTTGAAGGTAGTGAATCTCCACCATGGGAATACGTTTCTGAAATAGATTCACAAACTGGTGAAGAGCTTCTTCAATTGAAAGGGAATAAGATCCCAAAAGGTTTGGTTTCCCTTGAGAAGCTATTTGATAAGCATGATAGGTATATCAAGCAGTAGCGACAATTGGATTCAAGTTCCTCTATGGAATTTCAGCAAGTAAATTTGAGTTCAGAGGTAGATCCCAAAATGGTCAACATTGGGAAGTGTTGCACTACTGATGAGAAGTTTAAATTCATTACACTCCTTCACCATTACATTGATGTCTTGGCATATTCCTATGATGACCTAAAGTCCTTCAGGCCAAAGGAAATTCAACATGAAATTTCCCTCAAAGTTGGGTCATTGCCTCACAAGCAGAAACAAAGGCAATACAGCCCCAAAATATTAGGTACTATCCTTTCTGAGATTTGGAATATGTTGAATGCAAGGATAATTTTTCCAATTCATCATTCCACCTGGATCGTGAACATAGTTCCTATAAGGAAGAAGAATGGTGAAATATGTATCTGCATTGATTTTAGGAATCTCAACGAATCTTCCCTAAAAGATAACTACCCCCTACCCATCATGGATCAAGTGTTGAAAATAGTAACTAGTTCAGAAATACTATCTATGTTAGACAGTTTTTCAAGGTATAATCAAGTGGAGGTCAATGAAGCAGATCAGTACAAAACTACTTTCACAACACCATGGGGCACATTTGCATATCGTAGGATGCCTTTTGGTCTGATCAATGCTGGCACCACATTCCAGAGAGCAATGGACCTTGCCTTTAGAGATGAGATGGGGAAGTTCATCATGGTGTATCTTGATGACTTGGCTATTTTTTTAAAACACCGTCATGATCATGTGCACCATTTACGACAAGTGCTGGAATGCTATCGACAAAATAACATCTCTCTCAACCCTAAGAAGTCAGTTTTTGGGGTTACAAAAGGTAAACTTCTCGGTCACATTGTATCCCGAGAAGGCACTAAAATTGACTCAGAAAGAGTCAAATCCATTCAAAGTCTTACTCTACCTACTAGTAAGACCACAGTTCATTCTTTCTTTGGAAAGGTGAATTTTCTATGAAGGTTCATTCTAGAATTTGCAGAGAAAACCCGTCACATCATCAACATGATGAAGGGTAAGGCTACTTTATGTTGGACTACAGAAGGTAAAGCAGCATTTGAGGATATCAAGAGGGCTATTGCTCATGCTCCAGTTCTTGTTTGTCCTGACTATACCAAAGATTTTGTAGTTTACACCTACACTTCTAAACATACACTTTCAACCATTCTTGTTCAACAAAATGAAGAAGGTGTGGAATCCCCCATATCATTTATGAGTTGTCCTCTCAAAGCACATGAATTAAAATATTCAAATATGGAGAAGTATGCTTATGTCATGGTAAAAGCGGTGAAGCATTTCTAGTTCTATATTCTAAACTCACACACTATTGTTTTGGTGCCTGATACAATAGTCAAGTCTATTCTGACTCAATAGGAGTTCAGAACAAAAAGAGGCAATTGGATTGCTAAGATCCAAGAGTTTGATCTTGATATCAAACCTACTAAGCTTGTGCATGGAAGAGGTTTGTGTCAATTGATCGCTGATAATGTACTAAAGGAGACAAGGGATGAAGAAGAAGTTGAAGATATACCAACTGTTCTTTTTGTCACTACTACTGATGAGTGGTATTCAAATATCGCTCATTTTCTTACCTATGGTGAGTGTCCTACCCATCTATCTTATAAGGAGAAAAGAACCATTAAGTTGAAGGCTGCTAACTATGTCCTATGGGACAATGGTTTGTACAAAAGAAGCCTTGATGGGGTATTTCTCCATTGCATGGATAAAGTGCAACAAAGTAGACTTCTGGAGTCTTTTGACAATCTGGCTTGTGGAGGAGATTTTTTTGCACCTGTGATGGATCACAAGATTCTACGAGCTAGATACTATTGGCCTACTCTATTTTAGGATGTGTACAATTGGGTACGTAGATGTGAGTTGTGTCAACAGTTCGTTGGGAAACCCAAGTTGGCCGCATTACCTCTCAAACCAGTGGTGATTGAAGAACCTTTTCAGCAATGGGGCATCAACTTCATTGGTGTTGTGAATCCACCATCAAGTGCAGGACACAACTATGTTCTCACCATGACATATTATTTTACCCAGTGGGTGGAAGCCATCCCAGTTAAGCATGCTACTTTTGAAGTGGTATGTAATTTCGTTAAGGAAAACATTGTTTCCCAGTTTGGAGTTCCAAACAAGATTGTAGCAGACAATGCTACTTGTTTCTCTTCCCATGAGATTATTGACTTTTTCTATGGGCATGGGATCATTCTTTCCCACTCTTCAAACTATTATCCACAAGGAAATGGTCAGGTGGAATCAAGTAATTAAAATCTAGTTACTATTATCAGGAAACTGGTAGATGAGAATCAGAGAACTTGGCATAAAGTGCTATTTGATGCTTTATGGGAAGATAGGATTACCCCTAAAAGGGAAATAGGTATGTCAGTATTTCAGCTTCTATATGGTCTGAATGCGGAGATACCAATTACCTTGGAGTTTCCAACACTAAAGTTGGCAAAGGCAGTGGAGGATAGAACTTTTGATAGTTCTATTGATAAACAGATTATATACCTAACTGAACTTGAGGAGCAGCAAACTATGGTAGTTGATCGTATCACTAAGCACAAAAGTCAGGTAAAGAAAATCTTTGACAAGAAAGAAAGGACTTGTGAGTTTTAGATTGGAGATCAAGTCTTGTTGTGGGATAAGAGGAGGGAACCAAAAGGAATGCATGGGAAATTTGATTCCTTGTGGAGAGGTTCGTTCACCATTCATCAGTTCTGTGGTGAAAATAGCTTCTTACTGGAGTATTAGGATGGAACACCATTTTTTCTGCCTCACAGTGGACAACATCTAAAGCACTTCAATCCTTGAAGTATTAGATAAGTTCATTTGTACATTTGTATAGTTTTGTGTTTTCATTTTTTTGTTTTTGTTTAGTCTTTTGTGTCTTTTTCTTTTTAGCTTGACTCTATAGCCCAATGGCATGGATGAAGGCACTTAGAGACTGGATTCTCCTCCCTTTGATTGTTTCAAAGTTTGATCGATGGAAGTTCCCCAGTTAGAGCCAGCTGTTGTTCTCAAAATTAGCTACGCTCGTTTTTGTGTACAATCCCTATGAAACTTGTCCATTTCGTAATCTACACTCTAAGTTTGTAAATTGAGACAAGATTCTCTTGGTCCCATGCAAAGTCGTATGGCATCCTAAACTAGTTTACAACATCCCCTCAAATTGATTCATTGATATTTGCACAAATCAATTAGGTTGTAAACTGATCAAAATATCAATTTTGGTCAATTTGAGGGTGTTAGTAAAATTTTGAGTCTTCATATGCAAAGTCAGCCAAATTCACCGCTATTGCATATATTTTTGTCCAAACATGTTATATCGGCAATTTCTATCGCTTTTACATAGTTCTTCTTTTTCGTATGCTCAAGTGACACTTTTTGCCACCATTACATGTTCTCGATACTAAAGCATGTGTAATGTCAGCAGTTTTTACCGCTTTTGTATTTTTGTAAAGCATGTGTCAGGTCAGTCAAAATCACCACCTGAGCAAGATCTCCAATATCATGAACTTCAAGTGGCATTAATGGCCACTCGTGCTAAACATTAAGTTCTTGTTTTTAAGCTTTTTAATGAATCAACTCATGGTTTTTCTTGTCATTTCTTTTTTTTCAAAGCTTCCTAGTCAATTCATCAATCCCTTCTTCAACTATTCGATCACGCGTCTTTGGATTATAATAGATTTCGAGTCACAATTGGCATACCTAGGGTTTCCTCCTTTTAACACGTAGGTATTTTTTATGGTTATTTCCTTGTTAAAGTTTTTTATTTATTTTTCATTAGTTGAATGTGATCAAACCCTTGTCTTTCAAGGATTATATTGTTTATATATGGTTCAAAAGAAAATCATAATTTTTATACCTTTCTTCTTTCGTGTCATTCATAAAACCCTATTTTTCTAAAACCTTCCTCTGTCCAAAATTTTCTTGTGAGTATTTGCCATGTTTTTGTCTTGTGAGAAGATTAATCTCCATGTGCTCACAAGATGCAAAGTCGGCATTTTTGCCGCTTAGGCATTTAAAGATTTACCCTTACACAAGATTGAAATACCAACTTGCAGAGTCAACGTTATTCACCGTTCAAACAGTTACAACCCTCCCTTACATAAGTATCAGCATTCTTCACCACTAAAGCATCATGCACTTGTAAATCACCAGACATGTAGGAGCGGTGTTTTTAACTGACTATGCATCAAATTGATGGAAGACATACACCAGCAGTTGAAATTGCCAACCATGCATATGCCTTCAGAAATGCTAAATACCCTGATGTAAGGGCAGTCATTTTGCCCACCTTTACATATAAAGCATTCTTCCAAAAAGAAAACACATGTAAAGTCGATGTTTTTCACCAACTTTGCATAATAAAGAATGAATTTCCCAAACACATGCACAAGTGGCTAAAACACCTAACTTTACACATGTGCAAGTATTCCCTCATGCAGGAGTGGTCATTTTGACTGCTCATGCATATTTTCCTAAATTTTTTTCAACACTAGGAAAATGCACCCTTTCAAGACCTGTTAGCCTGCTTTCGCCCTTACCTCAATTTGTACGCACTCAAGCCCTTCAACATATACTTTCCTATCCATGATTATCGAATCATGATTATCCCAGTTTATCTATTTTTCCCCTAACTGTGAGATCATGGCCTTTAGCAGTTCTCAACCAGTGTTTTTGGTAGATATCAATCTCAGAGTTCTCTTCAGAGCTAATGTCAGAGCCATCTCCATCCAAAGCAAAAATCATGAAGTACAAGTACCAAGGTGTCTTCCCAGTGACGTCAGTGCAGTCAAATATTGATGAAATTAGGGATACAAAAATTGGAAATCTGGACATGGCATAATTTATGGAAAGAACAAAACAGACAAATCCTTATAGACCTATGCAAAAGATCATTGACAGTAATACTCATTTGGTTGCATCATTTCTAGTTTCTACACACAATCTCAATTTCATTATTTAGGTAGCCAGCCATTACAATAGGGACACTAGGGTTGTGATAGATTCTCATGTGAATGTGATCATGAGATTAGATGTAGAATTCCTAGACAAAATCTTAATGTGTCCACCCATTGAAAACATTGGAAGGATTGACTTTGCTCAGGGAAAAAAGGATTATGACACAGATGTGGAAGCCGCAAGAAGGTACATCAACAATACATGGTTGAAAAACCCTAGAAGTAATTTGAGTAGATGGCCAAAAGATCTTCATAGGACTGACTTTGTTACCCTTATATTCTTTCACGGTATCCTAGTGACTGTATTGTTCTCATGGAGCTATGCAAATAGTTGATTGTAGTGCACAATAAACAGATGGAGCTGAAGAAGTCGAGGATAAAGTTCCCCATGGAAATTGGAAGGTATTCAATTCAATCAGCTAACAAAGCAAAAATAGTTGATTTTGAATTACAACTGGTCACCATGAGAACTTACAAGAAAAGAGACCGTTTTGACTTCAGAAGAGTTCAAGATAAGATCGAAAGGAAGTTAACCTTCCATGTACCAATGGTTGAAGATATTTGGGTTGATCTCAGGACACAAAATGAAATCAGAAAACTAGACTACTGCAGACTTCACCTGGGTCAGATTGAAGAGCTGGGCCTCATTGATATTCCAAATAGAATGGAGGATGATGGGGATGTTCTAGATCCCAAATATAACATAGAGAATGTTGAGGTCTCACCTCTCCCAGAGGTGAAATGGTCAATCAAAGAAGAAACATCCATAAGGAAAAGATTTCAACCAATCCTGTCCAACACAAATGTGTGGTTGGAAAGTAAAGGGATTAAATTGAAAGAATTTCTCACTGGGTCAGAGATTGAAGCACATAAACAAACAGGTAAGAAGGTAGAGAACACAACAAAAAATAAGAGTGATGTCCCTTCTTCTTCTAAGATACGTAAAACAAAAATTAAGTTTGTGTCCAAAGGAGGGAAGAAGAAGGAAGTTGTACAAACTTCCAATATTACTGAATCAGGTGTTGAAGATACTAACATTGATCAAATGGAGACTGAATATGTTGAGGCTAAAGAGCAAAATATTCAGAAGTCTAAGGATCCTCAATAGACAATAGTATCTAATAAATCCGATGAAGAAGATTAAACTAAAGAAGGCGAAGATGAGGAAGTAGAAAAGGAACAACTTGGTGATCCACCTCATTCTCCTAAGAAAGATCTTCCCACAAGAACACAAGTTTCTACACCTCCTCCTCATGTTCTGGTTTTTGGTAGTTTACCAATGATTTCAAATGTACCTTTTTCACCTATCTTTGGTGTTTCTTCTGATAATACCCCTACTTTTATAAAAACTAGTTTTGGGACCATTTTTGATTCTTCTAGTTTCATCCCAATTTTATCTTCTCCATCTTTTGACATTGGTGAACTATCTATTTTAGAGAATCTTCTGGATGCTTCAAATAAGGTTGTTGATATAGGTGTGGTTTTTACCAACACTAGTCCTATTTTGACTATAACAAGTATAAAGATGGATCCGAAAAAACAAGTGGTAGACTCATCTCCAGTTGTTTGTGCTTTTGTGCTTCCCCCATGGTTATTTGCATATACTCCAAAGAGGAAGAAGCAAGCTATTTCACCTGATGAGATTGATATTGAAAAGTTGTTAGCTATAAAAGCAAAGACTGCGAAGAAGAAGCCTAAGACTGTTTCTAGGCTTATCAATGAGAAAGGAATCAGATACACAGAGATTGTTAAACCTCCAGAAGATGCCACTGTTGACAATTTTGACATGAATAATTATGTCATTTCAAGGGTTGAGTTGGGCAAGCTAACTCATGAGGGCATAAAAGTAGATTTTCAAACTACTACCATACTTTACTTGAAAAGTATGATGAAGTCAAAAAAGAGAAAGAACAATATACAGCCAAAGTAGAACAACTTGCTATTGTTCTTCAAAAGATAGTAAAGTCATCATAAATCATAGAACCCATGGCAGGGACTATAGAAGATCCCCTAATCCAAAAGGTTGAAAAAGTACAAGCCAGATGAATGGTAGTGGGAGATATTGTGGAGCATTTGTTAGCTCAAGGACGAATTCTGCTAAAAACCACTATAGAGAGAAAAGAGAAGATGGATAAAGCTAAAGCTGAGTTAGACAACTTGGTTGACTTACTCTCACATGAGTTGCAAGATCAAGAAGAGAGGTTGGAGGAGTGGATAGATATGAAAAAGATTAAGATAAAGAACATGATCACCATTGGGGTCATTACAAACAGGGAATCATATCTTAAGACCAAGGAGACTCTAGTTCATCATATCCACATAATAAAGGGTTTACTTGAAGACCTATGTCAAGCCTGAGAAGCCAGTGAAGATAGTGATGTCACACTTCTACACTAGCTAGAAGAAATTCCATTCATCCTAATAGGGGAAGATCACAAGTTCCTCTTGGCAGAGGAGATTGTAAGTTCCTTTGAAGAGATGGTCCAAAGAAAATTCGAAGAGGAAGTGCCTTCAGTACTTTCCATGGATAATCTATATGATCAACCTTCAACTTTAGAGAACCTGAAGGATAATCTGGACAAACATGAAAAGGCAATAAAGGCGGTAAAAGACTCAATCCTTCAGGCTCGTACCATTTCAGAAAACATAGCAAAACTAGATGCATGCAAAATGGCGGCCATACAGGCTATGTACCAGGATTTTCTAAAAAAGAATGATGGAGAAAGCTAGTGCCTTAGTTTATTTTTCTTGTATATGATATGTAATTTGAATTTTGTTGTGGACATATCCACATGTAATTTCCAAAATGTAATTACATGTGAGATAAATGAAGTCCCAGGTCAAATAGGACTCTTTTGTTGAATAAGTCAAAGTAGTTGTAAATTTCCTATTTTTGCTCTAGGCTTCTCCCTATAAATAAAGAGGACCTCTATTGTAAATACTATCTTTCAATTATTGAAGTGAAACTCTGCCAAATTGAAGAGCATTTTGAGACTTTGCGTTCAAATTGTAAATCAAATTTTATCAAGTGAATAAGAAAGAAAGTGATCATTCAAACTTTGTGTTGAAATAACTTGTATTGTATTGGAAATTGTTCTTATGTCTTTTTCCTAATACAATCTTATCTATTTGATCAAATAGTAGTGTGAGTGAGAATAATTTGGGAGATGTTCTAAAGTTGATTGTGGAGACTTTGTGCTACAACAATTATCTTTAGTTTGTGATTTAGTGTTTTAAAGTGAAAGATATTGGGAAGGCTTTGAACTACTATTATCTTTTGTGATCATATATTTTGTTATAGTTTTCAGTGAAGACTTTGGACTGCACCTCATTCTATGTGGTTTTAAGTAATAAATCAGCAAAAGAAGCAACAATAGACTTTGTGCTCTCATGGGTTTCTTGGTTATTCAGTTTGTATCAAGAAAGTGCTCTTTTATTTTGAAAACATCATTTCTGAAAAAAGAGAAATGGATGATATGGTCTCACCCCTGAATTAGTATTTAGTTTAAAGTATTTTGTGATAATTGATAGGGAACCTCCCTTTGCTGAGACAAAAGATTTATCTCATTACACTATGGTTGATATAACCATTTTGCCTTTAGTTAGTTGAAGACAAAATATTCACCCAACAAAACATTAACAAATCTAATTTTCCACCTAAACAAGAATATACATATATTTGATTCACATTGAAAAAAGAAAGAACATCCACACCATCACCTAGCACAATCTAGCTCTAGAACCAGTGACCTCCTATAGTCAAAACCTATGATTTTGTCCTCTGCGGATAGTTTCCTCTCATCAGTGGTCTTTTGCTTGCCTTCCACTGGGAACATTGGGATTTTCTAATTCAAGCGGAGTGACCATCTCCTGGCAGTTTAAAGTCTGTAGTCATCGATCAGACCACAATTGACCAACAAATATTATTCTAAGTAGGAAGGACAACCTTGCATGCATAATGATCACCTATAGGTATAATACTAATGACCCATATTTATGAATTAAGACTGTTATGTTGGTGCTCAATCATAAATAGATGTTTCAAACCTGAGTTTGTATATCTAATTAAGTAAATCCATTAAGTCCTCAGTGGAAACAAGTCAATGAGCTTGCTCATAACTGTAATGCCTACTTCAAAGGTAAGTTGCCTTGCATAATGTCTAAAAAACTTAAGCAGTGTGCTACCTTTGGCAGCATGATAATTGAGTCTCCTATATACACATTAATACTTTGGTAAATTGCTAAGCAGAAATGGATTAATAGAGAAATGAGGTTTGTTATTTGTGATATATTGTTGTTGCTAGATGATGACTATTTTGGCACATTATTAAGGTGTATCTGGATCAGTTTGTATGTTTGTTATGATTCTTTCTCATTTGCATACTGATCTAGCAAGTTTAAACACACCATACAGCCACCATAAGAATTAACTAGCAATTCAATGATAGGTTTAGGGTGTCCTCTAGATTGCCTAGCTAGGATGGTCAACCATGCACATTTATGATCACCGTAGGTGTAATGCAAAATATGGGTTTCAAATGTGACTAAAGTTTATATAGTTCTCGTTAACCAAACCTCCATGGTCATGCACCCCTGACTGGATGAATGTTGTGAAGTTGCAAAGTATGAAATGTGCTTACTGCATAGCCCAGGTTATATCGTACAGTTTCTTCCCTGCATGGTAAATAATATACAATCCCAATGCTGCTAGTTTTGCATAGAATAGAATATAGTTCTAAGTGTTCCAAAATCATTGAAGGAAGAAATTAAGTATCAAGTTCTTCTTAGAAGATAAAATAGCATCTATTATGTTTTCTAAATCTTATTATTGAAAAAAATATTTATATAGTTAAGATAGATATTTCACTTGGTACTCAACCGTATTGGAATCATAAATTTACTAACTCCCATCAAGCTGAGCTTAAACAAATGATTTATCAAATCACATAGTTCAGTATATAATATATGTTACAAGGGTGAGTGTTTAAGTATTCACCAAATACATGACCAACTAAATCTCTGTATCTAATAAAGCAATACCCATCTATAATGTATAGATTTTGCAAGCAGCAAATTGGCATAGAGTGAGAAAGCACTTAAAACAACCATGCCAATAATTCCAGATCATATATATACAACTACTAGCACCACTAAGATCATGCAAAACCTATGTTGCATTATCATTTAACCAACCTACTGTAAAAGTTTTCAAAGTTTCTCTCACCCGTAACCTTTTATCTAATATTTGTTCTAGTTACCCTTACATATCAAGCCTTGGTGTGTATAGTTGTAGAAATTCTTATAATGGAAGTATTATAAGTTGTTTTTGTTGGCAAGAGACACTACTTCACATGATAAGTGTTATCATTGATGGCAACTAAGACTATTCCAGTCATCTGGATAACATAATTTTTTCATACTGGAAGTCAGAATCAGAATTTATCTAAGTCCTAGTAGCCAAAAATAGAGCATGTGACAGGGTCTGGTATCTTGGTCCAGATGTCTCCGGTGGTAAATTAAAGTATGCTATGGATCTAAAGGAGTCATAAGGATTTTTAAGGCAATCTAAATCTAGAATTTTAACCTCTTGTGATGAAGGACTCAAAAGTTATTTGCATCTGAGTATGGGGTTACAGTTTGACATTGCAGATAGCAGAAGAATAGGCCAACCTTGTACTTGATCTTGGTTCTCGATAAATGGAAGTTGTCAGTTGGATAATTTGTGATGATCAATGATAGTGGCCAACATGATTAATGATTTGTGAATGCAAGTTTTTGTCTGTATTACAAGTTATGCATGGATTTAGCTGATAAAGCAGAGTCTTCAAAAAAAGTTGTAAGTGTTCTTGAAGCTGACTGAAAAGTGATTGAATATCATGATGTAGATATATATAGCCAATGGATTTAAGTGATTTGTGTTTGTGTGTGTAATGTGATGATGGAATAAGTGTGCAAAGGGTAGAGATCCAAAATTTAGATGTTAGTAGAATAGTAAACAGGGTAGAGTGAGGATGAATTGTATCAAGTCAGTATTCTATGCTTAACTAGAATTGTATCCTTGCATTGGTAGATGTAAATTATCAATTCAAATTCATTGTAATCTTCTTTTTATAAGCAGTGAGCCCTCTGTAGGTAGTGAGCCTTTCTTTGAGCACTGAGCTCTGGGTAGTGAGCCTAAATGCATGTGCATTCCCAATTGTAATACTTTTAACATAGTATAATCTTGTGGGTTAACCCTCACCATGGTTTTTCCCTTAATCAGCTTTCCATGTTAAAAATCATTGTGTCATGTGTGTTTATTTGTTTCTAGTCATGTGTTGATGATTCATGGTTTAATTGTTTTAATTAGTTCTAAGTGATATTGTTGCAAATGATAAAGTTTTGGGACAACTGATTCACCCCCCCTCTCAGTTGTCCAACCTAATTTTAACAATTGGTATCAAAGCAAGGTTCCTTGAAAAGAAGCCTAATAGCTTGAGGAAAGATCTTGGAAGGAGTTTCAATGGGTTCACTCAAATATCAACTTTAGTTGGCCCTAGAAAATCTTGGTTAGTCCAAATTGGAAGTATCTAATCTGAAAGATGAGCTTAAAGATGTTGATGATACCTATGAAATGTTAAAAGATAAATTAAAGAAATCTATGGAAAAGAGAAAGGAGCTACTTCTACAGTATCTAGTTTAACTGAAGAAAATGGCATGAATGAAGCCTTGGAAGAAAAGACAAAGGAGTGTGAGAAGTTGTCAAAAGAAGTTTCTATTCTAAAAGTTGAGATGGAATCTGAGGCAATGAGGCTAACCAAAGAAATTGAGAAAAGGAAGAAGACTAAAGAAGACTTGAATCAAACTCTAAAAGAAAGAACTGAAGAATGCTGCAGATTGGACAAAATAGCTAGCCATCTAGAGTCTAACCTACAAGAAAGCAAAGAAAATGAAAGAGAACTTGAAAGGCAAATTATCATTCTCAGAAATGACCTAGAAGTTGCAAATGAATACAAGGAGAAGTTTAGGATAAGCTCAACTAAACTTGAAGCACTGCTTGAAGGTCAAAAAAAGGTTGATGACAAGCATGGTCTTGGATATGAGAAAGGTGAAAGCTCCAGATCTAAACGAATAAATTTCCAACTAAGAAATGGAAAAAATAGATAGGTAGAAGACTTTTGGTAAGATAGCCTAATGCTCAGAGATATCCATCCTTCAGTGGCAATTGTTTCAATTGTAATAAATTTATTCATAGAGCTACTCAGTGTAGAAGAAGAGTAGATCAAAATGATCCATCCTTCTCCAGTCAATGCTTCAAGTGCAAGAGCTATGGTCACAAATCAAATGAATGCAAAAGTATGATAATGAATTACTCTAACAATAAAGGAAATGACACTTCTTTCAATGGCTACTATTTTGCTTGCAATGGATTTGGACACATGGCTAATCAGTGCAGATCAAGAGGAAATCAAGCATATGAGAAAATAAATGTTGTGTACTTTAATTGCAATAAATTTGGTCATATTGCAAGATTTTACACAAGTAGGATTAATGAAAGAAGAGGTTCGGTAAACAAAAAACTAGATGAGCAGAGACAAGACAAAGGCAAAAGAAAAATTGATGTGAATGAGATCCAGAATGAAATGAGAAATAAATGGGTCAAGAAAATAATTGTCAATGTTAATAATGGGTCTACACTAGAATCCGGTGCTGATAATTCCTCCAGGAATTGAATTAGGAGCTCTAGCTTAGGGGGAGCTGCATTGAAAATCAAGTTCCCCCAGCTAATAAGTGGATACATGAATCTAGCACAAAGGGAAAAGATAATTTGGGTCACTACAAATCATTTGAAAGAATTTATGGAAGAAAAGAAGTGGATTTAATAATTTGTAGAGCAATTAAAAGTCAACTGTGTATAGAAACAAAGCAACTAGATGTGTTAGGGTAGAGCATTTATTACAAAGAAAAATTAGGCCTCATGAAGCATAAAAGGGTCGCTCATTCTTCATTCGAATCACTTTGCATTAGAAGAAAGCAAAAAGAAAGAAAGTGAATGGGTTCTGAGCTAAGAATTTTCAAGAGTTGAAGTGCGAAGAGGATTTACAACCGAAACCCTAACCTTTAGAACAAGGTACTTCTATTTTCTATGAAATCTCTTGAAACTTCAATCTCTACAAATAGCTACACCTCTAGTTGTTGATGTAACTGAAAGGCCCCAACCAATATTTAAGAAGCACCCATACAAGTCAATTGAAGTTGAACTGTTAGGCACATTTTCTAATGTCCCATATGGCATATTGCATGTTGAGGATATTAGGGCATACATCCACTATAGAATTGATGAATTTGGAAACTTGGAACTCATGGATTTGTTTAACAACTACCTAAGGGATGATAGCTATAAATTGAAACCAAAATATAAAGCCCTAGAAAGAAAACACTTTCTGCAAGTCATTAAATTTTTGGCATTTGATGAGAATGAGTGGGTTTGATATATCTTGAGACAAATACATGATGAGTTCACATGGCTATTGAATCCATTCAAGATTACAAAGGATATCATCAAGATTATAACTGTGTAAATTTCAACTGGTGGATTACCCATGCTAAAAGCCATGAAAAATCAAACAGTTACCGATGCAACTGGTGTAAAGTTTTACAAGATTGTAATGACCATTAATGACATTATAGAACCAGATGTCAAGTTTGCATCCATAGTGATTGGCTATAAGGTCTACCACTCCAACAGGTAAAATTTTGTCTCCAGAACTACAATATATGCAGCCTATCAAATGTTGAAGGAGAATGTTGATTATGACCTATGTGAACTACTACAAAATTAGTTAATTGAAAATCTAAGAAAAATAAAGAAAGATCAGAAAAATACCTTCAAGTATGGTTCCTTGATTATATGTTTGTTCTTCTATTTTATGAATTAAGTGCCTAGAGTTCAAGGTGTGCACTGGACAAATGACAAGCCAGTTGCATGGAAAATAAAAGATCATCTACTTAGTCTTGGTGATTCCCAAACTTAGAAGAAAGGCATTTGGGGTTACTTAAAAAAATTTCAAAGTATGATGCATGCAAGAGAGGGAAGCCCTAAGTCAGTTGTGGAGAAATATGAGAATGAAATATGCTTTATGGTTGAAACTTATCAATGCCTGATGGAGGCTGTGGAACCTAGAACCATATGGATTATGCCAATGGGCTATGAGGTTGATGAGAAAGTTTTGGAAATATATGCTCAACATCTCTTGAGAAAATTAGAAGACACAGAGATGGTGGATAAAACTGTCGATGCAGGAGATACTCTAACTCCTCCTGATCAATCTAGAAAAGAAGATAGTGTAGAGATTACTACTGCTACACAAAATCCTTCTGAACAGATCACAAATGGTAAGGACATAGGAAAGAATTCCCCTGAAGATGGTACAGAGAAAGCTAAAGCAAAGGAAGAGAAAGAAAAAGGTAAGGAAGATAAAATAGAAGAAGATGGTGTAAATGTTGATGCATCTAAACAAATTAGTCATGATACTAACATTGACAAATCTCAAGGAAACGAAGGTGATTTAGGAATTGTGGCAAGAGACACTACAGATGCTATAAAAAGTCTCTTAAGTAAAGAAATGTTTAAATTTGATGAACCAGAGTTGTTTCAAGGACCGATCAGTCTAGATTCTCTCACTCTAGTTCAAGTAATGAAGATAACATCCTTCACACAATTCAAGGCAAGAGAAAATATGTTGAGATCTCACATTGAGGACACTGAGCTGCTAGGCCTTGCAACTAGAGTATTGGAGAAGATAATGCCAACCTTCTAGAAGAATCATTTTGACTCTCCTTCTAGAAATCTAAAGAATCTTGTAAGTTTTGTAAGTACACATTTTGAGTCTTTTGAGAAGTCTGCAGAGACCAAAGTTAGAAATTAATTTTTGGATAAGAAATTTAGTCAAGTAAAGAGCCTAATAAGGAATGATAAGATGATACTTTGTATCAGTATAAAAAGTATTCAAAATGCTCTAAGTGATGGAGGTGATATATACAAATTTTGTCTATCCTAGCCCAAAGTTAGTAAGGATATTGAGAAGAAGATAAAGGAGCAAGAACAAAAATTGTCAAATCTTTCTCAAAATTTTGATCCTCTAACAGTTTCTCCTACAAGTTAGGAATGTCAAGTAATCAGCTTGATCGATGAAATAAAGAAGCTTGTTAAATAAAAAGGCAATATTTTGAAGAGAATGTTTGAGCTTCGGGGATTTATTGCCCCCATGTTAGAAACAATGTTTAATGAATTATCAGAAGCTCAAATTCCAGTTCAAACAAGTGATCCTCCAGATCTGACAAAGGCAGAAGCATACACATTTTATCTAAGTGGACACATCTAAATTTTGGATGGCATGAAAAGAAGTTGTGCCTCTGAACTTGAGCAATTGAAAAGTAGTTTTACAGATATTCTCAAGTTCATGTAAATATAATTTATTGATTGGGAGTACATATGTAGCACTGTATACAAAATTTTTGAGAATTTTGGCTTGCAGACCCCATCCTTTGCCATTGATGTCAAAGGGGGAGTGAAGAACAATGAAAAATGAGGAATCCAAAAAAGGGGGAGCTCCAGAATCAATAAGAGTATAGAGTAAGGGGGAGTAACACTTAGTCATTTTTCACTAAGTGTTGCCATCAATGCCAAAGGGGGAGATTGTTGGCAAGAGACATTTCTTCACATGATAGGTGTTCTCATTGAAGGAAACTAAGACTATTCCACTCATCCACATAACATAATTTGTTCATACCAGAAGTCGTAATCAAAATTTATCTAAGTCTAAGTAGCCATAAATAGAGCATGTAACAGGGTATGTTATCTTGGTCCAGATCTCTATGGTGGTAAATGAGAGTATGTTGTGGATATGAAGGAGTCATAAGGATTGTCAAGACAATCTAAATCCAAAATTTCAACCTCCATTGATGAAGGACTCAAAAGTTATTTGCATTTGATAATGGGGTTACAGTTTGACAGTGCTGACAGTAGAAGAACAGGCTGACCTTGTAATTGATGTTGGTTCCAGATAAATGGAAGTTGTCAGTTGGATGATTTGTGATGATCAATGATAGTGGATGACATGATTAATGATTTGTGAATGCAAGTTTTTGTTTGCATTACAAGTTATGCATGGATTTAGTAGACAGAGCAGAGTCTTCAAAAAAGTTCTAAGTGTTCTTGAATCCAACTGAAAAGTGATTGAATATCATGATGTGGATATATATAGCTGATGGATTTAAGTGATTTGTGTGTGTGTGCAATGCGACAATGGAATAAGTGCAAAAAGGGCAAAGATCCAAGATTCGGATGTTAGCAGAACAGTAACTAGGGTAGAGTGAGGATGAAGTGTATCAAGTTAGTATTATGTACTTAACCAGAACTGTATCTTGCATTTGTAGATGCTAATTATCAATTCAAATTCATTGTGATCTTCTTTTTGTAGGTAGTGAGCCCTATGTAGGCAGTGAGCCTTTCTTTGAGCAGTGAGCTCTGGGCAATGAGCTCAAATGCATGTGAATTCCCAATTGTAATACTTTTAATAGAGTATAATCTTTGTGGGTTAACCCCCACCGTGGTTTTTCCCTTAATAGATTTCCATGTTAAAAATCATTGTGTCATGTGTGTTTATTTGTTTCTTCTCATGTGTTGATGATTCATGGTTTAAATGTTTTAATCAATTCTAAGTTATATTGTTGCAAATGATAATGTTTTGGGACAACTGATTCACCCGCCCCTCTCAGTTGTCCATCCTAATTCTAATAGTTTTAACAATTGTATTTGATAACTTATCAAATGCCCTTTCTGATAATTTGCTTGTTGATGGACAATGACATGTCAACTTAAAAGATTGAATATACTATGGCGTGCAAGGCTAAAGTTGACATTAAAGATGGATTGTTTCTTCTCGGTTAAAGTTAACATTATAGATCTATGAGGTTATGTCTTAGTGCTTCTAAGCTAATCATTTCACTGTAACAAGAATAATGAATTACTTTTAGGAGACCATGGGGTTTATCACTAATTGTAAACCATGTAGTTAGTTTAATAAGGATGTGATATGATTGCCTAAATTCTCCAGTGATAGAATTAGTCTAAGATACTACTATTTATGGTTTTTAGATGTAAAAAAAATTGGATTTAGATGTAATGAATTATAAACTATGTCATTAGATGGTCATTCTATTTTATCAAGTTAAAGATATAGTTTTGTTTCTTTTAAGGAGAATATATTGAGAAGATTATCTCATATTTATTATCTCCTAAATTATCAATATTATAGGTCTTTTTATATGAAATCCATTTTGATAATTGGATGAAAGTATATTTATTAGTTAATCATTATTTAAGTAAAAGGTTAGAGTTACTAATGTCTAATCGTAAAATATGTGTAAATGTGAACTATCGCATCTACGCTTGATTGTTAACCAATTTTGCATGGAATAATTGAATTATTTACTTAAAGTTATAATTGTGTATTGTTTAAATGACACATATGTCCTTGTCCAGATCTTATATACAATATTTCTCTAAAGATAATCTTTTTCACTTTCTTAACCTAATTGGGTAAAGATTAGTTAGTCAAGACTCATAATTAGTGCATTATATTATATGTTGCAATTGTGGTGTTGTAATTGAATTATTGATGAAGGATCTTAGTTTGGTCTATTAGACGATGATGCACATTTGAGAGTGAATGTCAATGTGAGACTAATGTGTTATAGTGGTGTCAAGTGTCTATGTCATTGGGAAGTTTGATTCTAGAGGCCAAGAGGGGTAGTTGTGTGTATAACTCTTGTGAATATGTAATCTTGCTAATGGTTGAATATGTACTGGTTATATGTAATGTTGACTTCCCTCTATTTATGGATTCATGTGGTTATGGTGACTGTGCAAGATGGATAATACCTTGCTCAGTGTACCTATTCATGTTGGTATGATACATGTGCAAGATGGATAATGCCTTGCTCAGTGTACCTATTCATGTGGTGATGACTTGTATGCAAGAAGGTAAATGCCTTGCATTGTAAATGTGTACTTACCATTATGATGGTAATTATCTTGTTTGATGGATAGGGTCTTCTAGATGTAGTGAAGGGGAAGTGGCTTTCAATGTGGGGTCGGCGCACAAAGTGGCTTGTCAGGATAACTTATTGGAAGTTATTTTTGATAATTTTAGTTGGAAACTAGGGTCTAGAACCCCTTAACAAAATAGTCACAAGGGCATCAGGCCTTTAACATGCCAAAAATAGTAGATGGATAGCACATAAATAGAAGACCAAAACAATATAACAAAACACTACGAAATAATGGATAAAATAGAAAATCAACGAAATAGGAAACTAAGGGCTGTCAATCACCCCAAACTTGGCTAGGAACTCCACCATCTCCTTCTAGTCACCCAAGCTATCAATGCCCACTTGTTTAACCTTGTCATCTAGATCCTTCACCATGACGAAGATGGAAGCCACCCAGTGTAAATCTTTAGCCATGAATTTTGCCATGAATTTCCATTTCTTCTACATTAAGTCCATTCTTTTCTGTAGGTTCTGGATATCCTCCGCATGTTTGACACAAAGAGCATGTTTCCCCTTACTAGCTTGATGAATAGCCTCCCCCACATCTTTCTTCCCAACAATAGCCTTCTTCATGCCTTCTAGACTTTTCGAGCTACTTTCATTCATCGAGGCAAAGTGGCTAGTGCCCTCGAATTCATGCACATATTTGGTAGGAGTCTCCTTCCCCTCTTCATCCACCATATCTTCCACAAACTTAGAGTCCTCAAAACCCTCCACCCCCAAAGAACTAACTAGAGGTTTCCCAACAATCCTTTTGGAATGGCAAATGCTTAGAAGAGCAGTCTCCCCACCTTCACTACTACCCTTATTTTCCAGAACAATGTCCAATTCCACAATTTTCATAGGAGTAACCTCCATGGTAGCAACCTTCCCTTCCTTCTACTTTTTTGTTAGAGTTCCCTCCATTTCCTCCACCCTATCTCTCTTGCCATTCGTCCTTCCCTGCGCTAGAGTGGTATGTTTTTGTTTTGTATTTTTAACAGAAATGGGGGCCTCAATAGGGTTCCCTTCCACCATACTAGGGCTGCCCTTAATTATAGGAGTGCCCATGCTAGTTTTCACTTTTTCCTTACCCTTGTGTGAAATTCCTGGTTGTGGGTCCTCCAGAATCTTAACTTGAATAGGTTTAGGCAAACATAGGGCAAGATGGAAATGATACAGCTTCAATATAAGGCCTTGATTCATCAGAATGAGAGGGTGATTGCATTCTTGGATATAAGTTACCTAATAGACTTAATGGAATTATCTAGCGAAGAGAGTAAAAAGAAGGGAAAGCTAATCTCAACCTTGTTCCTAAAATGATTTAAAAGAGAAAAGTGATAGTGATAATATACCCAGAACCTTCCTTCTAGCATGAAAAACTTCATTATCATGAGACAGATTTGTCCCTAAGGCTCCTACAGTTCCTCTCTCACGAACCCTCCATGGAGTGTTATAGGAACCTCATCCTTGCTGAAGAAGAGATTCATATGCTCTGGGTTGGTCACTCTACTTCTCCTCGAATGATTTTTTCCTTTTGTGGGTAAACCAGTCGCTTGCCCAATAACCTCCTTTGAAACTTGGAATCCAATCTTCCCAATTTTGACCTCCATGATTTCCTCATCTCAAGTCTTCACAAACTGTCTTGATAGATTTTCATCATGACCCATCATCCCTTCGAGAAAAGGCACCACCTCACCCTCTTGGATTATATGCCAGACAATAGTATCTTTCTTGAATTCCTCAGCTGAGCTGGGTTCAATTTTTTCTATGTTTCCTCCCATCTTACTAGTCAGAGAATGGATAAAGAGACTGGACTGGACACATTCAGAATGGGAATAATCACAATTAGTAGCCTTGAAATTAAGAAAGGGACTGCTAAAATAGCAATAATGTTGAGTTGTAGTAATGATGGCAGTGCAATTATTATTGTTAAAAGCGTTAAGATCACCACCTAGATACATCTCATTAGGGGGAGTATTCAGCCGCCACCTCATGTTAAGATAGGTGACGCCAGCCACTGTCTTAAACCAACCATGATGGATCATGAAATTAGCTGTCACATCTGTCCTCCATCTCCCAGCTACCTGTCTGCTCATTGTCCTTTTAGATTTGTGAAATCCTAACCCCGGATCTCCACCAATACTGAAGTCCTTGCACCTTTTAGCACGCCAACCAAGTTTTCCCATCAATCTCCTCTTAGTACTATCATCGATATCATCCCCTATGTCCCTATGGACCCCTTTTCCCTGACTCCTGTTGGTAGAACCTGGTTGACTCGACTGCGGTCCTATCACCTCATCCTACAGGGGATTCTTAATAATCCCACCAGAAATAATTTGAAAATTTGAACTATTGGCCTTGCTTTCCCCAAAGTAAGACACTCCTACCCGTTTCTCACCTTGGTGACACTAGAGGATAATAACCATCACACACCACTTATATTTCTTGTCCCTTTCCATCTTACTTGATTAGGTTACAAATCTCTTGGGACAAACTTGAGATGCTTCTCCAGCACCGCCATCCATCCTTACCACTTCCAACATTAGCTAGGGCATTGGCCAAGGCATTTCCTTCTCTATAGATATGAGAAATCTTATATTTCTCTAGACCATTAAGAAGGATCTTGATGTCCCCCATGATATCCTCTAGCTTCCACCTTATCTAAGAATGACCAAGGGCAACATTCACAATTAGCTGAGAGTCTCCTTCAATATGCATCCTTTTGATATTTATGGAGATAGCTAACTTGATACCCCATAGCATAGCCATGGCTTTCACTTCATTATTGCTTTTAATTCAAATCCCTCCATCATAAGCCACAACCATTCCAGGTGAAGGGGTTTCTCCACCTTACTTGTTTATCTTGATTGCTAAAATTCTGGGAAGAAAAGCTTGTAATCTTTTAACATAGGGGACTCTTCGCAGGATAAAACCTACTTAAATAGCTCAAAATTTAGTGATTCAATAATTTGTGCATGACACTATACTATTTGGGTTGGCCTTAGTGGTGGAAGCTAGAAGGTGGAAGCAACTCTTAAGGAACTATGAGGTAGTTTCAGGTCAAAGTGTCAATTTTGAAAAAAATCATATCTACTTCTTGAATACTCAGCAAGATCTTCAGTAGAAGATTACTAGATTTTTGGGTTGCTCAAGTGAAAGTCTCTTGGCTACTTATTTAGGTCTTCCTCTAACCATTAAAAAAGTTTCTATAGATTTCTAGAAGGGGTTGGTGGAAAGAATTCAGAGAAAAGTGGCAAGATGGAAGGGTGCTCTCCTGAGCCAAGATGGAAAGTTCTAACTCCTCAAAGCTTCTTTACAGGGGATGCCCAATATTGTGATAAGTCTCTTCAAAATTCCTAAGAATGTGGTGGATAAGATTGAATAGATTCAGAAGAAGTTCCTTTGGACTGGGGTTGAAGAGAAAAAATGAATTGCCCTTGTTAGCTGGGAGAAAGTGTGTGAGCCTAGAAAACAAGGGAGATTGGGTCTTAGAAGAATTCATTTGATGAACAAGGCACTGATAGCCAAGATAGGGTGGAATCTTATCTAGAATAGTAGTGATTGGGGTGACATCATGAGAGCCAAATATCTCAATGGAGACCAAGGCAAAAGTTTTTTAGTGAAGGAGAGCCTTCCCAAGGGCTCAATTATTTGGAATGGGACTATTAAAACTAGAGGTCTCATCTGACAAGGTTTGAGATCTAGGATTGAGGATGGTAAGGGGGTCAACTTCTAGAAAGCTCAGTGGCTAAAGGATAAACCCTTGATAGAGCTAGATTATGGCAGGATACTGGACAAGTTTAGCAAGGTGTTTGGTTTATGCTTCAGTCATTGATCTTTCCAGAAGTTGACTATCATGGGTCTTCCCCTAGAATTTTGGGATGAGGAAATCTTCGCCTGGATAGGTAACTCCTTCAGAAACTATGTCACTATTGATAAAGTTATGAAGGCTAAGGTGAGACTAGTTTATTCCAAATTTTGTTTTAATGTGGACATTTTGAAGGCTCTCCCCACTTCCATTATACTAGAATCCTAGTTTGGAAAGTAGACGTAGAGTATTCAATATGAGAATTCTAGAATGTTCTACCAAAATTGCATGAAAGTTGGCCATTGTTAATCCAGTGATAACTTAATAATAAATTTAGAGGGTTGGGTAGTGTCCACACTAATAAAGATAATTGGATGGCTCACCCATGCCTGTAGTGCTCGTCTAGGCTAAGGATGGGATGAGAAGGCCGTGGTTGGCAAATCAACTTCCTTGCCCTCATGAAAGGAATGTTGGTTCTGCATGTGTCACCCTATGGGGCTAGTGTCTAGTGAGAGACTGTCAAGATAACCATAGATGGGGGTTGGCTCCTAACTAGAGACTATTAGGATAACCCATGGATGGGGGCCTGCGTCTAGTTAGAAACTATCAGGATAACCCATGTTAGGACCATGCGATGACACTCACCCCTACTATAGCCTAGCATTCCCTAGTTGAGATCTTCCCATTTGTGTGTGGTTGCCTCTGGAAGTAATGTTTGAGTTACTTGTGACATCCTTATTGACTGGTATTGTTTTGGAGTCCTGTGTAGTCCTTACACCTGTTAGTCCACTATCTACCTGGTTGTTTATTGTAGTGGGACCTTATGTTATCTCCTAGCATGGGGGTAGAACTCAGGGTTCCACATGGTTGGGTGGATGTGCTTTATCTCCATTTGTTTTCCCTTGCCATTGTTTGTATACAAGGAGGATGTATCTAATGTGACAGATTCCAGATCTTGTACCAATTTGAGGAGAATAGTTATTTATGCTTATATACCAGTCTTGTGTATCATTTGAATCATAATGTATGTATTCCAATGTAATCAGGAAGGTAATAGTGTAAACAATGTAATGATGTACTCATGTAAGGAACATTGTATATGTGTACTTGATCTTGATGATTATTTATCTAATGTCATACAATAGATTTAGAATGAATTATTGATGTTAGTTAATTCATGATGTATGTTAGATTTTATTAAATTGATTTGTCAGTAATGCAACCATGGAATCTTAGAGGACTAAATGTTAGTTTAATGATATGTATAGAGATGTTAAACATTACCTTTTTATTTCATTCATTTAAAAAAATAATTGGCCTGCTTGTATAGCATAGTTGTGTTGTTCTCTTGAGGTTCCTAGGTGGGGCATTACACTTGGTATCAAAGCCCAAGTTACAACACTGGGACCTATGGATTATTGTTGTTGCTCTAGGTTAAGTGTATCTCTCCTTGTGGCGAGTTGGTAATAGTACCTCTCACCTATGTGCCTTAGTATGATGTTAGAAGGTTGATACATTTACAGACATGTTCTTTGATTCTAGAAGAAATAAATTCTTTATGTCTTATTTTACTTATGTGTCTGCTATGTGTTCTCTCTCCTTCTTATCTGAAAATGTGAGGATATATCTGATAGTATGTGTTTTTTGAATGCTAGTGCTTGCTAATATGTTGAGGCCTTGAGTTCTTCTTGTGGTCTCTAGTGTTTTAGAAGAAAGAAGCAGGGTTATTGTTCATGCATGTAATTAGAAGTGTGGTATTGGCTCCTCGAGTGATGTGAACATCCTATACCCATTCTATGTGGGGTGTTGTGAAAGGCCGGTGGTGTTTTGTGTTCCCTAGTTTTGTGAAGTAATCATACTTAGGGGTTATGTTTAGCCATGGGTGTGGAAGCAACATACCATATTTATGCTAATTGCATTGTTTTTGTAAGTATTGGAATGATTTAATCATTTGGTGGCATCATGCATCGCGAGTCATGTGGATTATGTGGTGTTGTCATCTTGATAATCTGATATCTATCTCCTAGCTGGCTATGACCTCAAGTGGAAGTTCTGTTGTGGTTAATGAAAGTTACCTTTGTGTATGCCTATGTAACAATTGTGTGTAGGAGATTAAATTGAAGCTTGTGTTCGACCCATGAGATCATCAATGTGATACTGTAAGTCAATTAGAGTTTTGAACTATTCTTGTGTGTGATATCATACATTCCCTCTGTAAATGCCTTCTTGCATAAGGAAGTAATTGTATATGTTCATAGCTTGGTAAAAAGAAATTATACTACATTAAAGATAGAAATTTTTTGTAAATAAGTAGAGACAGTGTTGCCTTAAATCCTTGTTTAAAAGTTGCTTACATAAGAGGATGTAGATAACTTAATTCACTATGTTTGGTGTATGTTCTCTAATACATTTTGGACCTTGTGTCCTTGGGTGTTGTGTAGCGGATACTCCCTTTAGTGTCTAAAATTAGTCACACCGTGATGTGGGTTTGTTTGTAATTTGGTTGTTTTGGAATTTTTGATAGTTGTTTCATTTGTTGTTGGGGGTTAAGAATGAATTTTCTTTCTTTACACTTTGTTATGATAGGAGTTGTCACCAAAACACTTTTCTTTATACTTGATTTATTGTTGAAAATTGCTAGCATTTTGTGATTTAAGATTGGATTTGATTATTCCCCCACTTGGGTTTGCATTTTTTTAAAATTTTTATGGTGGCTATTCTGAATATTTGTATCTATTGGCCCCATTTCATGTTAATTTTTGTTTCTATCATGTTCATTTCGAACCACTAATAGTATGTTCAAGGGAGGACTCTACAGAGAATTGTACTTTGCATGGTTGGTAATTAGTTGGAACCATAGTGGAAATAAGAGATGAGATGTACTTTTCCTTGTTAATATGTGAATGCAATTCTCTAAATCATATGAAATTGTCAAAATATGTGTGATTGGTTATAAGTAGATCACATGATATGCCTTAAATGTAAAGAATTGATGTTCTTCTTGTCTTTATTAAATGATTGTGCTTGTCATATGAACAATTGCATATTATGGATGTATATGTTGCTAATAGAAAATTGCAATACTAATATGTCATGTTTCCACCCTAGTTTGTGACTTCCAAGAGTAAGTCAAGTTTTAGGGGGGGAGGATGTAGTGCCCCTCCATTCTCACCTTGGATGTGTAGGTGGTCAGGCTAGGGAGCATGAAGATAAAGGTAAAATAATCAGAATACTTAGGGTATGTTAGACAGTTGATGTTATATGTTATATGATGTTGGTAGGTGCTACATTCATGTTTGTGACATTCTTGATTATTCTCATGTGGTTTCATATGACAGTTAGTATGTTTTATCAATAATCCTTGTTGCGATATTGATATTTACTTGAGTTATGCATATGTTATGACAACTTTATGGACATTATGTGCATCACAAGATTATCTGATGATGTTTCTTATCTAGTTGATTAGCTACTGATTATTATGCGTAATGTAGTTACTTGTTTAATATGTCCTATGAAAGGAACAGTGTCGTATTACTCATGCATGAGAACCCTGCTACACTATGATTTCTCTTCATGATGTGTATGATTGTATGATTATATATCTTTATGTTTGACCCTGTTGTTTGCTGCAAGTTGCAAGTATCAGGCATCGACTCCACCTGAATTAACAGGTCTGAGTGTGCCTTAACCAATGGAAATTGTTGATTCAAAGTTAACATAAGGTCCCTAGTTGTCAACATCTTTGAAGAGGATGAGTCTTTAGTTTTGTATCCATTCATTGTCGTCAGTTTCAGCATGATTGTCTGTCTCTATTATTGTGTTGTCTTGTTTTCTGACCATGCATAATGTTCAAGTATTGTTGGAATTTGAGTTATTAATTAGAAGTGTTAATTTATGCTTGGTATATTGCCATAGTAAAATAAATTTATTTGCAAGCTAAAGTTGAATAAACAATATTTTGGAGATTAATAAATGTAAAGAGGTGGAATTATTTTATTAAATATAAATAATTTATTGGGAATATCATTAAATTTATATATATATATATAGACAATTATAACTTATGATAAAATAAATATATAGTTTAACATTAAAATTAAAAAAATAAAATTCCATGGTTGTAAATGAGATATAGGTTGCATTGTTATAAATTAATAAAGAAATGGTTGTCATGGAGTTGGCATTGGATCATGTCTCGAGCCTCCTAAAAAGGTTGAATAAGGTTTCGGAAAGAATGGGAGGATCTCTCTCTCTCTAAAAGGAATTAGGAGGATGATGGAGAAAGCTAGAAAAATTTGGAAGAAGGCTTTTGGAGGAAGCTGGAGTTGCAGGATTGGGTCTGGGAGAAGCATCGAATTGCCAACCTATCAAGAGGAAATTTAGGTTCCTTTAATTTATGAATTTTAACTCTATGTTCCTTGAAGCCCTTTCAACAAATCTTCCAATGCATACTCAGCCTCTTGGGTTCCTTTGTATTTTGTTTCATGACAGAAATGGTTCGCATATCTCATAACAAATTTATCATTCATACAATTCATTTTATTTTGCCAACAATCTGGCTATGCATGCATGTCTACCATGGTAATTACACACATCCGATGAATTCATCTCTCTTTCATCAATCTCCTTAACCATTTGACCTCACCATACCTATCCACTTCTGCATAGATGTTTGCTTATGCAATAAAAAAGTAGTAATATTGTAAATACTCCTAAGTCTATATTTATAAATGATCTACAGGCACCAAGAAAACACATCAATACAATCAGCACAAATTTAACAGGCATTTCAATGATAAAGGATGACTACCAAAGAGATCTAACATTTATGCTTTGATGGATGCCCATACCGATTCCACCCCATTCGCTTAGGGGGGTAGGATGTTGGCAAGTAACAGATCTGGTTTTAATCTATTAATTGCATTTGCTTGATTGTTCTATAACCTTTCGGCAAATAAATCTAGAATATACGTATATTTGATTCCCACTAAGAAAAGAAAGAACATCCACACCATTGCCTAGCACCATCCAGCGACCTCTGATAGTCAAAACCTGTGATTTTTCCCTCTGTGGGTGGTTTCCACTATTTCAAAGGCAGTTTCCTCTCATCGGTGGTCATTTGCTTACCTTCCGCCAGGAACATCAGGATTTTCTAATGTAAGTGGAGTGACCATCTCCCTATAGTTTAAAGTATCTAGTCATTGATCAGATCATAGTTGACCAACAAACATTATCCCAGGTAGGAAGGACAACCTTGCATGCATAATGATCAACTATAGGTATAATGCTAATGACCTGTCTTTATGAATTAAGACTCTTATGTTGTTGCTCGATCATAAATAGATGTTTCAAACCTGAGTCCGTATATCTAATTAAGTAAATCCATTAAGTCCTCGGTGGAAACAAGTCAATGAGCTTGCTCATAATTATAATGCCTAGTTCAAAGGTAAGTTGCCTTGTGTAATGTCCCAAAAACTTTAGCAGTGTGCTGCCTTTGGTAGTGTGAATATTGAATCTCCTATGTACACATTAATACTTTTGTAAATTGCTGAGCGGAAATGGATTAATAGAGAAATGAGGTTTGTTATTTGTGATATATTGTTGTTACTGGATGATGACTATTTTGGCACATTATTAAGGCATAGCTGGATCAGTTTGTATGTTTGTTATGACTCTTGCTCATTTGCATACTGATCTAGCAGGTTTAAACACACCATACAGCCACTGTAGGAATTAACTAGCAATTTAATGACAGGTTTAGAGTGTCCTCTAGATCACCTAGCTAGGATGGTCAACCATGCTAGATATGATCAACGTAGGTGTAATGCAAAACATGGGTTTCAAATGTGACTGAAGCGTATGCAGTTCTCATTCACCAAACCTCCATGGCCGTGCACCCCCAGCTGGATGAATGTGGTGAAGTTGCAGAGTGTGAAATGTGCAAACTACATAGCCTAGGTTATGTCATGCATTTTCTTCCTTGCATGGTAAATAATATGCAATCCCACCACTACCAGTTTTGCAGAAAATAGAATATAGTTCTAAGTGTTCCAAAATCATTGAAGGAAGCTGATTAAATATGAATTTCTTCTTAGGAGATTAAATAGCATCTATTATTTTTTCAAATCCTATTATTGAAAAAAATGTTTATATAGTTAAGGTAGATATTTCAAACTATACTCAACTGTATTGGAATCACAAATTTACTAAGTCCCATTAGGCTAAGCTTAAATAAACAATTTATCAAATCACATAGTTCAGTATATAATCTATGTTACAAGGGTGAGTATTTAAGTACTCATCAATCACATCACCAACTAAATCTTTGTATCTGATAAAGCAATAGCCATCTATAATATAAAGATTTTGCAAGCAACAAATTGGCATAGAGTGAGAAAGCACCTAAATCAACCATGCCATTAGATCTAGATCATATATATACAACTACTACCACCACTAAGATCATGCAAGACCTGTGTTGCATAATCATTTAACCAACCTACTATAAAAGTTGTCAAAGTTGCTCTAACCCGTAGCCCATTATCTGATATTTGTTCTAGTTACCCTTACATATCAAGCCTCAGTGTTTATAGTTGTAGTAGAAATGCCTATAATGGAAGTATTATAAGTTGTTTTAACAATTGTATTTGAGAATTTATATCAAATGACCTTTCTTATAATTTGCTTGTTGATGGACATGACATGTCAACTTAAAAGATTGAATATACTATGGCCTACATGGCTAAAGTTGGCATTAAAGATGGATTGTTTCTGCTCAGTTAAAGTTAAAATTATAGATCTATGAGGTTAGGTCTTAGTGCTTCTAAGCTACTCATTTCACCTTAATAAGAATAATGAATTCCTTTAGGAGACCATGGGGTTTATCACTAATTGTAAACCATGCAGTTAGTTTAATAAGGTTTGTGATGTGATTGTCTAAATTCTACAAAGATAGAATTAGTCTAAGATAGTATTATTTATGGTTTTTAGATGTAAAATGATTTGGATTTTGATGTAATGAATTATGAACTATGTCATTAGATGGTCATTCTATTTTATCAAGTTAAAGATATAGTTTTGTTTCTTTTAAGGAGAATATATTGAGAAGATTATCTCATATTTATTATCTCCTAAATTATCAATATTGTAGGTATTTTAATATGAAATCCATTTTGATAATTGGATGAAAGTATATTTATTAGTTAATCATTATTTAAGTAAAAGGTTAGAGTTACTAATGTCTAATCGTAAAATATGTGCAAATGTGAACTATTGCATCTAAGCTTTGATTGTCAACTAATTTTGCATGGAATAATTGAATTATTTACTTAAAGTGATAATTGTGTATTGTTCAAATGACACATATGTCCTTGTTCAGATCTTATATACAATATTTCTATAAAGATAATCTTTATCACTTTCATTACCTAATTGGGTAAAGATTAGTTAGTCAAGACTCATAATTAGTGCATTACATTATATGTTGCAATTGTGGTGTTTTAATTGAATTATTGATGAAGAATCTTAGTTTGGTCTATTAGATGATGATGTGCATTTCAGAGTGGATGTCAATGTGAGACTATTGTGTTAGAGTGGTGTCAAGTGTCTATGTCATTGGGAAAGTTGATTCCAGAGGCCAAGAGGGGTAGTTGTGTGTATGACTCTTGTGAATATGTAATCTTGCTACTGGTTGAATATGTATTGTTTATATGTAATGTTGACTCCCCTCTATTTATTGATTCATGTGGTTATGATGACTACGCAAGATGTATAATACCTTTCTTAGTGTACCTATTCATGTTGGTATGATACATGTACAAGATGGATAATGCCTTTCTTAGTGTACCTATTCATGTGGTTATGATTTGTATGCAAGAAGGTAAATGCCTTGCATTGTAAATGTCTACTTATCATTATGATGGTAATTGTCTTTCTTGATGGATAGGGTCTTGTAGATGCAGTGAAGGGGAAGTGGCTTTCAATGTGGAGTTGGCGCCCAAAATGGCTTGTCAGAATAACCCATTGGAAATTGTTAATCTAGTGATAACTTAATAATAAATTTATAGGGTTGGGTAGTTTCCACACTAATAAAGATAATTGGATGCCTCACCCATGCATGTAGTGCTCATCCAGGCTAAGGATGGGATCAGAAGGTCGTGGTTGGTAAATCAACTTCCTTGTCCTCACGAAAGGAATGTTGGTTTTGCATGTGTCACCCTATGGAGCTAGAATCTAGTGAGAGACTGTCAAGATAACCATAGATGGGGGCTGGTGGCTAGTGGGAGATTGTCAGGATAACCCATGGATGGGGGCCGATGTTTAGCTAGAGATTGTTAGGACCATGTTATGACACTCACCCCTATTGCAGCCTAGCATTCCCTAGTTGAGATCTTCCCATTCGTGTGTGGTTTCCTTTGGAAGTATATGTTTGAGTTACTTGTGATCTCCTTATTGATTGGTGTTGCTTTTGAGTCATGTTATTTCCTAGCATGGGGAGTGGACCTCAGGGTTCCACATGGTCAGGTGGATGTGCTTTATCTCCATTGGTTTTCCCTTGTCATTGTTCATATGCGAGGAGGATGTATCTTGTGTGATAGATTCTAGATCTTGTACCAGTTTGAGGAGAATGGTTATTTATGCTTATGTACAAGTCGTGTGTATTAGTTAAATCATAATGTATGTATTCCAATGTAATCAGGAAGGTGATAGTGTAAACAATGTAATGATGTACTCATGTAAGGAACATTGTATATGTGTACTTGATCTTGATGATAATAATCTAATGTCATGCAATAGATTTAGAATGAATTATTGATGTTAGTTAATTCATGATGTATGTTAGATTTTGTTAAATTGATTTGTCAGTAATGCAACCATGGAATCTTAGAGGACTAAATGTTAGTTTAATGATATGTATAGATATGTTAAACATTACCTTGTTATTTCATTCATTTTTTAAAAAACAAATCCTACTTGTATAGCATAGTTGTGTTGTTCTCTTGAGGTTTCTAGGTGGGGCATTACATATAGAGTCATACAAAGAACACTTCCAAGTTGTACCAAAGAACATTTCCATAGAGTCATGTCGAGAGAACTTCCTTGAGTCATGTACAGGACACTTCCACACTTGTTTTTGCATTTTCAGTTAAGGCATTTAATTAAGCAATTTGGGGATACATGAACTCAACTTATAATGTTCCAAATCTCACGAGGATAAAATATTGAATAATGGGGGCTTCATAGAGTTGTGTCAAGAGCATTTATAAGTTGTGCCAAGAGCACTTGCATAGAGATATGTCAAGAGCACTTCCACTTCTAAGTTGTACAAAGAGCACTTCCAAGAGATATGTCAAGAGTGTGCTTCCACTTCTGAGTTGTATCATTAGCATTTCTAAGTTGTGCCAAGAGTACTTCCACAAATATATGTCAAGAACACTACCACTACTCCATCATCCTTCAACATTTTTTTTGCATTTTATTGAGATGTGTCAAGAACACTTCCACATCACCATCACCTAATGCTACATGAGAATCCAAAGTTGATTCATAGAGGACTTCTAGAGATTCATCACAATAGAAGATTAATATCAGTTCCTTTGCTTCTAGAGATTTTAGAGCTGCTTCACAGAAGGCTTCCAAAGAATCTTCAAAGAAATACTTCATTGTAGCCACATGGCATGCAAATTTTCACATTTCTCTCTTTTGGAGGAAAGTTTCTTCCCATAGGGTTTTCTTTCTTTCTCCACCTTATGAGAGATGCATTTTCCATGGGTATTTCATGAAGCCTAGTAGCCGGGACCCATCTTTTTGTAATCAATTGAGTTTTTCTTAAGGGGGGTGTTAGTGTAGGAATACTAATACTATTACTTTTTATTTCAATAAGTAATTGTGTGTATATTACATACATGACTTTAAGACACCTTAGGTGGTGATGTGTCACTTGGTGTGTTTTTAAACTAGTCCAAGCTATGTGGCACTTCACTTTCTCCACTTGGCATTAGAAGGAGGGCCTGATTGGAGTTAAGGTAGGATTTAAGCAAAACTGACTCATAATAGTGGTAGGGTGACCAGGTCTAGATCTAGTTTAGAGGATATCTTTGTGCAATTACCTGATAGAAGGCATAATAAAGGTCCATTGATTTGGAATCCTAGAATATCACACATAGGAGGCTCATCTGGAATGCCTCCTGGATCACCTTTTAACATCCATAACATAGTGAGTCATAACAATTATTATTTTAGATCTTTGAATCTTGGTCCAAGTCCACAAGTCCACTTAGAGGTCCTAGTCCACCTAGAAATCTAGGTACTCCCAGAGGTCCATGCCCACCACGTGGCCCTACAATGGCTTATTTCAATGTCAATTCTCCTATAACATTCAATGATTATCATGAGATGCCAAAAAATCTTGAAAAGATATGTCCTAAATATGAATTGCATCAGGATCTAAAGGATCACATTAGGATATTCAAGGAAGCATGCTTTAGAGCTAGGTTAGAATATGAGGATGTTGTGTGTAGATTGTTTCCTTACACCTTTAATGAGCAGGCCTCTAACTGGTATGTTAACTTGCCTAATGGTTATATTTCTTCTTGGGCACTTATGGAAGAGGTATTGTTGTCTAGGTTTAGGGGACGAGTGGATCCTTCCACCTTATCATAAATTAGCTGCAATTAAGAGAGGTGAAGGAGAGCTGATTGATAACTTTAATGATAGGTTTCAAAAGGCTTACTCCCAGTTAGTTGCTCCTTACACAATGAATGTAGATGTGTTATTAGCCATCTATTATGTTTCTCTTGATCCACTAACTACTATTTTTGTCAAAAGAAAAGTTGATATAGATACTATATCCAAAGCTTATAAGGAAGTGGCTTCAGTAAACCAAGAAATGAGATAAACAACCTATAGTCCTTTTCTTAATGGACAAAACCCTGGGATGCAAAGTCAAGTACAACCTTAGAATGGAGTTCCTATACATCATACTCCATTATTGAACCCAATTTCTACATACACACCTATGTATAATCCATCTCCAATCTAGACTATAGTTCCCTATACTGGCAATAGTACCAATAACAATTAGAGTAATGGTCAATTGTTCTTCCAATCTCCTCAGGATACATTTGTGGCAAAGGCACAAGAGGATATAGAAGAGATCAAATAAATTACTACACACCTGAGAAGATTGACCATTGAAATGACACAACTAAGAAATGAAAATTTATATGGTAGAAATAATCAAGGATATAGTCAGAACCATAACCAGAATTATAACCAAGGTCAGGGTTCAAATCAAAACTAGAATTATAATCAGAGTCAAAATCACAATCAGGGACATATAATGCAAAACAAAGGACATGTTGTAGATAACAAGACCTAAGGTAATAACAATACAAATTAGAATCAAACAAAACCACTTAGGACATGGAACACAGGGCTAAATAATGGCATTCTAGCTTTTGCATTTGAGAGTTTAGATAATCAGGAAACAAATCAAATAGCTAGAATTCAAATGGCTAATGTAGCATTAAAAAATTGGTGCATGATTCATAATACAAGTGCACATGCTAAATTATATTGCCCTTAGTTTCATCTGACAGCTAGCATTTTCAATGTGGATGTACAAGCTCCCACATCTAAATATCTCATTCCCAAAAGTAATGAAATAATGCCCTCAGGATTTTAGATTGCTTTAGTTTTAGAAACTTTCACCTTTACAACTAGGGAGGAAGAGGATCAGCTATTAGAAGATGAGCCTTACTTTTGGGAGAACTTATACCCTAAATTAGCTTTAATATTGAATGCGTTTCAATTTCCTTTTGAAATTGAAAATGAAGTGGTATACGAAACAGAGGAGGTATAGGCTTTTCAACAGCCCAACAAAAATCATACCTACAATTTGAACACTCCTCCAGATCAGCACGCCAGTAATAACCCTACTATACTAAAGGCTAATCATCATGTGAATGGTGGGACAGTAGCATCAAAAGTTCAAACAGGGAAAATAGAGATAGTGGAAACAATGAGGTTAATGAGTTACTTGTTTGAAGAGATAAACAAATCAAGGTCAGTATACCTTTATGTGAATTGTTGAAAAGTTTAGGGGTCAGAAATGCTTTCATAAAATCCTTGGATACATCTATGGTAAATGAGGTCTCTGCTAATATGAATGTTCCTAGTAAAGATCCACAGTCCAAAGACAAAAGTAAGAAAACTAAACAGCCTTCCAAAACTAATGTGGTCATGTATGCAGATAAGAGGGAATCTCCTCCTTTCTTGTTAACCATTGGGATGTTGGGAAAGAACTGTTGGCAAGAGACACTGTGTGGCTTCATTATTATTGTCATAGATGGCAACAAAGATCATTCCACACATCCGCAGGACATTGTGTGTCCTCACTAGAAGTCAAATTGAAGAAGTGTTAAGGTCTGGTAAGCAAGAACAGAGCAGTCAGTAAGGTCCAACAGACAGGTCCAGATCTCTTAGTAGAAGTATCTCAGTTAAGTGCAAATTTGGGGAAGTCAAGAGGAGTATCTTGACTAATAGATTCTAGGGTTTGAGCCTCCGGTGTGGAATGGATAAAGAGATATGAATACTTGAGTGTCAGGTTCCCAAGTGACAGTGTGAACAGAGGAAGAACTGACTGGCAGAACATCAGACATTATTCTGGATGTGTTACTGATGATGGAAAAGGTTCTTAAAGCATAATTTATGTTTGGCTGACATGATTGATGACTTCTACAAGTATATGCTTGTTCCACATCACTTTGTATGCAAGGATTCAGCCGACAGATCAGAGTTTGAGGAAATTATTGACTGCTCCAGATGCCGACTAGAAAGATGATGAAATCACTTATGCGGATATATATACATGATTGATTTAGATGTGAAGGTGTGTGTGTTGTGTGGTGCGAATAAAAGTAGAAGAGTGGAGTGAAGATAGTAGAAGAGGTCCAGAATGTGAAAGTACAGCTGCATCAAGAGAGAGTAAGAATGAAGTGTAGCAGATCATTCTATTGAGCTAAACCAGAACTGAACCTCAGCATGTGTGGATGCTTCTCATCAGTTCAAGCATTGAGTTACTTTCCTTTCTTGTAGACAGTGAGTCTCTTGTGAGCAGTGGGCTCAGGCAGTGAGCCCTAATTGGCAAGTGCCATTTTGTATCTTCTATTCTTTTAACAAAGAATATTATCTTTGGTTAATCACCCCATGGTTTTTTCCCTTAACAGGGTTTCCACGTCAAAATCATTGTGTCATGTGTATTTGTGTTATTTCTCTTTATGATTATGATTACTTATTTGATCTGGTGTTGCATTAAATATTAAGGAAGCACTGAAAGTTGAAATAGTAGGATAACTAATTCACCGCCCTCCCCTCTCAATTATCAACAATTGGTATCAGAGCCAAGTTCCTCCCAACAGAGCCTAATAGCTTGAGGAAGATCTGGTAATTCAAATGGATGTGTATGGTATGAGGGGGCAAATTAAGTCTATCCTAGATGATCTTGAGCAGTCAAATTTTGAAGTCAATGAATTGAAGGAAAGACTCAAATAGGCTGATGATTTCATAAATGAACTAAAAGGGAAACCGAGTCTCTCTATGAAAAAGAGAAAAGAGCACCTTCAGCAACTGGAAAGTCAAGCTGAAGCCCATGATACAAATGAAGATCTGAAGGAGAAAAACAAGTTGTGTGAAAAGTTATCAAAAGAGATCATTATGGTAAGACATGAGATGGAATCAGGAGTTATGAAGTTTACCCAAGAAATTGAAGAGAAAAGAAAAACTAAAGATGATCTAAGACAATCTCTCAAGGAGAAATCAGAAGACTGCCACAAGATAGATAGAATAATCAAACACCTTGAATCTGATCTTGAAGATGCTAAATCTAATGAAGAAAAACTTTAGGATCAAATTGTCTCTCTTAAAAGGGATCTTCAAACAACAAATGAATATAAAGAAAAATTTGAGATAAGTCCTGCTCAACTTGAAGTTCCTCTTGAAAGTCAAAAGAGGGTAGATGACAACTGTGGTTTGGGATATGAGAAAGGAGAAAGCTCTGGATCTAGTAAGAAGAATTTCGGGTTAGAAAATCCAAGGAATAGGCCTAGAAGACCTCCGGTAAGTCAGCCTAATGCTCAAAGATATTCATCCTTCAATGGATACTACCACAACTGTAATAACTTTGGTCATAGAGCTGATCAGTGCAGAAAGAGAATGAATCAGACTAATACATCCTTCTCTAGATAGTGTTTCAACTGCAAAAGGTATGGTCACAAATCTCATGAATGCAGAAATATGCAAATGAACAATTCATTCAATGGTAGATGCTTTGCATGCAATAGAATGGGTCACATGGCTAATCAATGTAGATCAAGAGGATATCAACCAAATATGCAAAGAAATATTGTTTGCCAAATTTGCAATAGATCCAGTCATATTGCAAAATTCTGTAGAAGCAAGAATCAAGACAAAAGAGTTCTGGTACATCATAATCATAATCAAGATAAGGGAAAATAAAAAGTGAATGTGGATGAAGTTCAAAGTGAGATGAACAAGATTTGAGTGAAGAAAATTACAGAGAATGTAGGGGATGGATCTGCACCAAATTCTGGTGCTGATATTCCTTCTGGAAATTAAAAAGTGAGCTCTGGCTCAAGGGGAGACACAAAGAAAACCTTATTCCCCCAGCCAGTCAATTGGTGGCAAAACTGGCACAAGAAGAGTTGTGGATTAAAGGGTTCATAAGAGAAACATCCAAATAAACTATGATTAAGATTTGGAAGATCCGTAAGATGTTTAAGACCAAGATTGATCTGGTTCTTCAAGAAATCTGAATAAGGCAAACCGGAATGAGTTAGGTCGAGCATTTATTGCGAATTGACATTAGGGTTTGTGGAGCAATATAAGGGTTTTCTCATTAAGCATTTGTTCATTCTGCATTCAAGAAGAAATGAAAAGAGAAGCTCTACAACAAAATTCCTCAAGCTCATCAAAGATCATTTGTAGAAGTCATTTCATCTAGAAAGTCATCCAGCTAACTCCATGAAATTGAAAGACGCAAAAGGTATTTTCTGTTCTTAAAATATCTCTCTGTAAATCTCTTTAAAAGATGTCTACTCTGAATATAGTGAAGATCACTGATAGGCCTTACCCCAAATTCAAGAAACATCCCTACAAATCTTTGTAAATAGATCCCCTAGGAGCTTTTTCCAGTGTTCTGTATGGTGTTTTGCACACAAAAGACATTAGGGTTTACATACATGCAAATATTGAAGAGTTTGGGATGCTTTTGAGCTTAAACCAAAATATACGGGCATCTAGGAGAAACATTTTGATCAGTTCATTCATTTCCCCTACTTTGAAGAGGATGAATGGGTTTGGTATGTATTGAGTAGGGTGCATGATAACTTCCTATGGCTAAACAGACCTTGCAAAATCAGTAAGGAGGCAATTAGGATAGTAACTGGTTTACACTCCTCTGGAGGAATACCTGTCCTCAAATCTGTCAAAAACAACATTGTAACTGAGGCCACCGGATCAAAATTTGATAAGAGGGCAATGAACATTGAAGATATTACTGACCCAGATATCAAGTTTGCATCTATGATAATAGGATATAAGATGTATCACTCTAGTAGGGAGAATTCAGTATCTG
Organism: Cunninghamia lanceolata; assembly: GCA_027924645.1. Lineage (NCBI taxonomy): Eukaryota > Viridiplantae > Streptophyta > Pinopsida > Cupressales > Cupressaceae > Cunninghamia > Cunninghamia lanceolata. Next base: position 11,322,918 of record BSBN01000482.1, read on the forward strand.
AAACTACAGTATATACTACCTATGAGATGCTGAGAAAGAATGTAGAGTATGATCTCTGTGAACTCCTTCTGAGTCAATTGATCGAAAAACATACAGAAAATCAAAAAGGACAAGAAGAACTCCTTTAAATATGGTGGACTGTTATTGTGCTTATTTTTCTACTTCATGAATGAACTACCTGGATCCAATGGATGGGTATGGCAAAATAACAAACCGGTAGCAATTCAAATCAAAGATTACTTGCATGAACTTGGGGATACCAAGGCAAGGAATACAACTCTGTGGGGGTACTTCAAGAACTTCCAAAATACTATGCAAATCAGAGAAAGAATTCCAAAATCCTTGGTTGAGAAATATAAAGATACTGTTTGTTTTATGGTAGAGATTGATCAATGCCTAATGGAGGCAGTGGAACCAAGGATAGTCTAGATCATGCCTATGGGGTATGAAGTTGATGAGAAAATTATCGAGCTGCATGTTGAACACATGCTAAGTTAGCCAAAAGATCCCAAGGCAGAAAGGTTTGGAACCTTTGAGGAGCTAAGTGTAAAGATTCATGTGGAACTCAGACAACTAGAGATCAAGAGGAAGGTGAGAAAAGAAGTTGAAGATGTTGCCAATGGATTTGGCATCTCAAAGGAGGCACTTAATGCCAACAGGGAAAAGATGGAAAGGGCTGAGGCAGAAAAGAAAAAGGCAGAAAAGAAAAGTGAGGAAAGTGTTCCATCAAAGTCTTCCACCCGGACCAGATCATTAAAGAGATATGCACCTACCACTACCAAAAGCTTAATGCCATCAAAACCAGAAGCACAATCCTTCAGCAAAGGAGAGAAAAGAACAAAGACAAAACCGACAAGGGCTTATGCTAGTCAAAGGGATGAAGAGGAGACTAAATCTGATGAAGAAATTAGGAAAATGAAGAAAAAGAAGAAAACATCCGGTGACCCCTCTCTCGGACAAGAGGAAGAAGAAAAGACAGATGAATATGTTGAAAAACCCACTTTTCACATCAATGACATAATCAAATTAGTCACAGTGGATGGAAATCTTCAGCCAATGGTTGAATTCTATGATGATTGTGGTGAAGCAGATAAGAAGATATTGCAAGATGCCACAGTCAGGTACCTAAATATCTACAACAAAGTATTTATTGAAACTATATCTTTGATCCCCAAAAGCTTGGAGAAGGAACTTGAAATAAGAAAGAACAATGCCCAAGCCAAAGATCTAGAAATCTGGGAACAGATAGCAATTCAGCTATATCCTTCAATCGATCCCAAGAAAATGAATATGATCTTCAAACATTGTAAGGATGAGTTCAGGAGAAAAGCAAGGATGAATCAACTTATGCTCAGAGAGACTAACAAAGTTGCAAAAGAGACAGAAGAGATCCTCTGGAATGCATTCAAAAGATTCAACATTCCAATTATAGAGGACTTGGGTATTGATCCCTCGACTACAAGTGTTGAGGAAGAGACTACTGAGAAAATGACAAAAGAGGTAATGAATACTGGTGCAGAAACAGTTAAGGACTTGGAATCCTCTACTCTAGAAGAGGTGGCCCATGAACATACTAACATTTCTCCTCCAGTTTCCCCTGATGACTCTGGATCTAAAGAAGAAGAAATAATAAAGGAGAAAGAAAAAGAGGTGAAAAGTAAAGAAGGAAGTCAAGCTAAAAGGAACATAAGTTACACTGCAGAAGAGAAGAAGAATCTATCTCTAGCAAGAGACACTACAGAATCTGTCAAGGACTTCTTGACAAAAGAAACTAATGAGATGGATGAATCAAAATTACTAAAAGGGCCATTAGATTTTGACTCTCTATCTCCGGTACAAACAATGAAGATAGCTTCATTTGCAAATGTGAAGGCCAAAGAGAAACTACTAAAATCTCACATGGAAGACTGTGAGCTTATAGATGTAGCATCTGGAGTGTTGGAAAAGATAATGCCATCTTTTCAGAAGGATCCCACAGCCTCCTCTTCCGGTAATCTCAAAACTCTAGTCAATAGTGTTAGCACACATTTTGATTCTCTAGAGAAGTCAGCTGAAGAAAAGGTCCAAAAGGAGTTTTTGGATAAGAGATTCTCCAAAGTACAAGGTCTGATAAGAAATGATAGGAGAGTTATGGATATTGGGATAAAGAGCTTGGAAAATGCTCTTAAAGATGGCAGAAATATGTATAAATTTTGCTTATCTTGGCCCACAGTGACCAAAGATATTGAGAAGAAAGTAAAAGAGCAAGAGGATAAACTACTAAGTTTGTCTCAAAGTTTTGATCCTCTCTCATCCTCCATAGTAAATTAAGAGTGTCAGACTATTGTAATCACAAATTCAATAAAGAAATTTGAGAAGGAAAGGAAGAACATAATTAGCCGGATGGGTGAACTTAGAGGGATCATTATCCCTAAGTTAGAGGCCATGCATGACGCCATAAGTGATGCTTAGACTACCGCCCGAACCAATGATCTAACAGATCTTAAGAGGGCAGAAGCTTTTGCATTCTTGTTGAGTGGTCACATCTCAATTTTGGATAGGATGAAGGTGAGTTGGGTGACAGAAGTTGTACAATTGACAAATACTTTTGTAGACATACTAAAGTTTATGTAAAGTATAACCAGAAAATATACTTATGTAACTAAGTATAGTTGAATTTTTGAGAATTTTGGTGTACGGACCCCACCCTTTGCCATTGATGTCAAAGGGGGAGTGAGAAGTAGTGAAAAATGTGGACTTCAGCCAAGGGGGAGCTCTGGTAAAATGTACAATAGAACAGAGCATCAACCAAGGGGGAGTGTATTATCACACTTAGTCATTTTTTACTAAGTGTTGCCATCAATGCCAAAGGGGGAGATTGTTGGCAAGAGACACTATGTGGCTTCATTATTGTTGTCATTGATGGCGACAAAGATCATTCCACACATCCCAGGACATGGTGTGTCCTCACTGGAAGTCAGATTGAAGAAGTGTTAAGGTCCAGTAAGCAAGAACAGAGCAGTCAGTAAGGTCCAACAAACAGGTCTGGATCTCTTAGTAGAAGTATCCCAGTGAAGTGTGGATTTGGGGAAGTCAAGAGGAGTATCTTGACTGATAGATTCCAAGGTTTGAGCCTCTGGTGTGGAAAGGATAAAGAGATATGAATACTTGAGTGTCGGGTTCCCAAGTGACAGTGTGAATAGAGGAAGAACTGACTGGCAGAACATTGGACATTATTCTGGATGTGTTACTGATGATGGAAAAGGTTCTTAAGGAATAATTTATGTTTGGATAACATGACTGATGACTTCTACAAGTATATGCTTGATCTGCATTACTTTGTATGCAAGGATTCAGCTGACAGATCAGAGTTTGAGGAAATTATTGACTACTCCAGATGCCAACTAGAAAGATGATGAAATCACTTATGCGGATATATATACATGATTGATTTAGATGTGAAGGTGTGTGTGTGTTGTTGTGTGGTGCAAATAAAAGAAGAAGAGCAGAGTGAAGATAGTAGAAGAGGTCCGGAATGTGAAAGTACAGCTGCATCAAGAGAGAGTAAGAATGAAGTGCAGCAGATCAGTCTATTGAGCTAAACCGGAACTGAACCTCAGCATGTGTGGATGCTTCTCATCAGTTCAACCATTGAGTTACTTTCCTTTCTTGTAGACAGTGAGTCTCTTGTGAGCAGTGTGCTCAGGCAGTGAGCCCTAATTGGCAAGTGCCATTTTGTATCTTCTATTCTTCTAACAAAGAATATTATCTTGGGTTAATCACCCTGTGGTTTTTTCCCTTAACAGGGTTTCCATGTCAAAATCATTGTCTCATGTGTATTTGTGTTATTTTGCTTTATGATTATGATTGCTTATTTGATCTGGTGTTGCATTAAATATTAAGGAAGCACTGAAACTTGAAATAGTAGGATAACTTATTCACCCCCCATCTCAGTTATCAACAAGAACATACAAAATTGCATGGTAGATTATGGTACATCAGCCAATGTAATACCTTTAGGGATATACAAAACTTTGGGGCTGACCCCTACCAAATCTGCCAAGGTTGCTACATAATTAGACAAAACTAAGGTCAATGTGATAGGAGAATTAATGCATATTCAAATGTATTTAGCCTCTGATCCTAGGGTGAGTCAGTTTATTAACATTCAGGTAGTGGATATACCTGTGAATTATAGGATGTTGTTAAGTAAGGACTAGTCCAAAACATTAAACAGATATATGGCCACTAATTTTTTGCACATGTGGTTACCTTGGAGAGGTGTTCCAAATCAAATCAGGATAGAAGCTGAACCCAGAATGCAACACATGATTATATAATACAATAGGACTAATGAGATATTATATGCTTCTATTGAACCAGGGGTTTATAGAGTCACTAATAAGGGAGTGCAAATTGAAGAAATCTTGATGTTCAATTTTAAAGAAAAACCTGCCAATAAAGAAATAGTAGTGTTCCTTGATTCTGATGGCAATTCTTTTGATGAGGAAGACAATGCAGTAAATAGTTTTGGTCAGATCATAAGGCAGGAAATAGAAAGGTGCATTGAACAAAAAATTCTAGTTCAATGTAAACTGTACAAAAGCATGTGCAAAGTCCATAGTGTTGCAAGTATGAGGTTAACCAGTGTTGTCATTAATGTCAACATACTCATATTGCATTCATGAGAAGGATTGGATGAGCTATGTGCTGAGGATATTGAGAAAATTAGTCTCAATCAGGAATAGTAAAGAACAGTGATGAGAAGAAGGCCAAAGTACTCAATAGGTTGAGGATCAGAGGATGCGGATTAAAGGGTTTGTAGATATGAGTCTTGAGATGTTCTAGTTAATATTTCAGAGGTCTGCATGAAGATATGAAGAAGTTTTGATTGATCAAGTAGAACCAGTTCCGGAAGATGCTTCAGAGTGACAGAGTGTTACAAAAAGGTCTGGTGAGATCTGGAAGTACATTGTCCTATTCTACGGATTGGAAGAAGTGTTTGGGATGTCCTTGTGATGTGTCATCTCATTTTGTGCATAGTTTGGAGGTCCGGAAGTACCTTTTGCATTATGATAGTGGTGGTAGACTATGTTCTTGAAGTTCTGGATGAAGAAGAGAAGAGATTCTGATAAGTAAAGGAAGTGCGGATGTACCTGGTCATTCAAACAAGCTTGTGAAGGTTCTTGGATCATGTTGAGGTTGTGTTGTCGGTCCACATCAGTGGTAGAGCCCGGAATTGAAGATATTCTTCTGGATGAAGATGTTCTTGTTTAGTCTAGCCGACCAGATGTATTACACATCTTGCGGATAATCTTGTAGGTGTTTGCTGACTTAAATGATTGTTCCTAAGTCAATGCCTTGTATAAATAATGGATTGTGAATTCATTTTGAAGTGTGTCTAGACATGATGAGTGTGTGGTAGTGAAGAGGAGCGCAAAAAGCAGAGCAGAAGTTTTAGGCATAAATGGAACTGATCTAGGCATGGTAAAGATGTCAATCTCCAATTCAAGTTTGTGATTCCTATCACTTTGTAGACAGTGTGTCTCTTTGTAGGTAGTGTGCCTCCTTGTGAGCAGTGTGCTCAGGCAGTGAGCCCTAATTGGCATGTGCCATCCATTTTTCTTATTCTTCTAACAAAGAATAATCCTTGGGTTAATCACCCCATGGTTTTTCCCTTAACTGGGTTTTCCACGTCAAAATCTTGGTGTCCAATGTGTTGATGTTTTATCTACTCCTATGTTTATGTGTTTTGCTTTTAAGAATGGTTAACTGATATGATATTAACTAACAAAGAAGAATCATGTGTTTGAAGTAGAAGCAAGTTTTTGTACAACTGATTCACCCCCCGTCTCAGTTGTGTGCCCTAGATCTAACAATTGGTATCAGAGCCAAGTTACTCTAAAAGGAGCTTAACCACTTGAGGAGATCCAGGATGTCGTCATATAAGAAGGATAGTCCAAAGTTTGATGGAACCAACTTCTCTCTCTAGAAGAGTCGCATGAAATGTCATTTGGAGTGTATGGGAAAAGCATACTTGTCCATGGTCACAAAACCATATGTACCTCCACAGGGTGGTCCAACAACTCTAAATGAAATCACAGATGCTGAAAACAATCTACGGACCAAAGAAGCTCTTCTAAGCGCATTGATTGACTCAAAACTTTCAAATGTTATTGACCTACCAACTACCTATGAGATCTGGACTAAACTAAAACTTTTGCATGAAGGAGATGAGTTTGTTAAGAATGCAAGGCTGCAAAGTCTCAAAGGGAAATTTGAAAGATTGAAGATGAGAGATGATGAAAACATCACTACCTTTATGCCAAGAGTAAATGAGCTGGTTTGTGGAATTAGGAATGCTGGTGGAACTCTGGATGAAAATGAGATTGCTTACAAAATTCTTAGATCCCTTCCTGCTACCTACAAAATCAAGGTTGCTACCATTGATGAATTCATAGCCCATACAACTATCACAAGAGAACAATTGGCTGGCAAACTGGCTGCATTTGAAATGACCAAGTTTAGAGATGATCCCCCCAAGACTGAATCTACATTCAAAGCCAGTGCATATGTGAAAGGCAAACAAAGATTTGATCTGGGAGAAAACTCTTCAAGGAAGCTGTCATGGTATGATCAAGCAAGAAGAGATATGGAAGAGGAGGAAGTAGAAATAGCTCATCTTGAAGCTCTCATTGCAAAGAGACTGCCAAGAGGATCTGGTAAGTATGAAGGAAAATTACCCTTTAAGTGCTTCAACTACAATAAGATTGGTCATTTTGCTTCAAGGTGTCCGAAAAGATCTACAAGGTCAAATTCTAACAGATAAAGGTTCCGAAAGAACTGTTATTATGTTCATGAAGAAGATGATAATGAAGGAGTAACAGATGATGAATTAGAAATAGGAAACAAATCCAGAAATGAATGCTTGTTTATTGCCATCAAGGAAGAAGATCCAATGTGCTTTGAATCTATTAGTCATAAGGTTGTAGAAAGAGATTTGGCTGCCCAAGTTGAAGAAAAGGATGATTGGGTTATTGACAGTGGTTGCTCTCACCATATGATAGGTGACAAGAACAAGTTCTTAGATTTGGAAAGGTATGAAGGAGGAATGGTAAAGGTTGGTGATAATTCTGCTGGTAGAATCAGAGGTAGGGGAACTATTTCTTTTGATGGAAAGAGCAAAATTGGTAATGTACTGTATGTTGAAGGATTGAAGCACAATCTTCTCATTATTGGTCAGTTAGTAGTCAAAGGTTATGATCTCTAGTTCAAAAATGGAAGATATAGGATCTTTGAAAGCTCCAGAACTGAGATTGCATCCGATACTCAAACAAAAGGTAATATCTTCCATCTAGTTGGTTCTAATAAAAGTTGTTTGTTTGTTCAAGTTGATCAGAGTTAGTTATGGCATAGAAGGATGTGTCATGTAAATTTTGATAACATCATCAAGATAAGCAGTACTCAGGCTGTAAGAGATCTTCCAAAATTGGTGAAACCTACAAATAGTTTGTGCAAAGAATGTCTGCTAGGTAAATAGAGCATAATCTCATTCAAAGGCAAGGATTAGTCCTTTACTAGATTATTGGAATTGGTTCATATTGATCTATGTGGTTCAACAAGAGTCAAGAGTGTGCAAGGTGATAGATACTTCATGTTACTGGTTGATGATCATTCCCAGATGATGTGGGTTACCTTTCTGAAAGAGAAATCAGAAGCTTTTGAGAAGTTCAAAATCTTCAAGGCTATGGTAGAAAATCAAACCGGATTAAGACTGAAATGTCTAAGGTCTGATAGAGGTGGTGAATTCACATCTAATGAATTCATAGACTTTTGTGAGAAGCATGCTATAAAGAGATAGTTGTCTGCTCCTAGGACTCCACAGTAGAATGGAGTAGTAGAGAGAAAGAACCGGACCATCCAAGAAGCATCCAGGACAATGATGATGGAAGTAAATGTTCTTCAGATGTTTTGGAGAGAAGTTGTCAGCACTGTAGTCTACACTCTCAATTGAGTTTAAATCAGAAGCAATACCGGTAAGACTCCTTATGAACTTTGGTTTGGTGACACTACTACTGTGAGATATTTTAGAGTATTTGGTAGCAAATGCTACATCAAAAGAGATGAAGATCTAGGAAAGTTTGATTCTAGAAGTGATGAAGGAATTTTCATGGGTTACTCTACTCAAAGCAAAGCATACCGGTGTTACAACAAGAGACTGAGAAAGATGATAGAAAGTACAAATGTGAAAGTTGATGAAGGAGTTGAGAAGCCCTCAAGGTTTTATGAATATGATGAAGATGATCAGAATGATGTTCAGATTCAAAGTATTCAAGCCCCCTCTAAGAAACAAAGTCAAGGTAATCTGGTAAGACATGAAGAAGAGATAAGTGTCAATGAGATTGATCAAGAATTAGAGGTGCAAGAAATTCCCAAAGTTCCAAGGTATGTAACTCTAAACCACTCTAAAGATCAGATCATAGGTGACAAAAGCAAAGGAGTGCAAACAAGGAGGAGAATTGCTCAAAATTCAGATAAATTTTGTTTGATTTCAAAGATTGAACCTAAGATAATAAATGAAGCCTGCAATGATGAAAACTGGACCAAAGCAATGGAGGAAGAGTTGATGCAAATTGAGAAAAATCACACTTGGGATCTTGTTCCCAGACCTAGAGACAAGAATGTGATTGGAACCAAATGGGTCTTCCGGAATAAATTAAATGAAGTTAGTGAAGTAATCAGAAACAAAGCCAGATTGGTCTGCAAAGGCTACTCTCAAATAGAAGGAATTGATTTTGAAGAAACTTTTGCTCCGGTGGCAAGAATTGAAGTAGTCAGATTATTTCTTGCATTTGCTGCCTTCAAAGACTTCAAGGTATATCAGATGGATGTTAAGTCTACCTTCCTAAATGGTGATTTGGAAGAAGTATACATTGAGCAATCGGATGGATTTCAATTGTCTGATCATGGTGATATGGTCTACAAGTTGAAAAAGGCACTGTATGGATTGAAGCAAGCCCCAAGAGCTTGGTATGAAAGACTAGATAAACATCTTTTGAAGATTGATTTCAACAAAGGTACTGCTAACAGTAATTTATATTTCAAAATTGATCATGAAAACATCTTAATTGTTGAAGTGTTTGTGGATGATATCATTTTTGGAGGAAGAGATAGTATTTGTAAAACTTTTGCAAATCAGATGAAAAGTGAGTTTGAGATGTCTATGCTTGGTGAAATGAATTTCTTCTTGGGTCTGTAAATTACTCAATCAAAGAAAGGGATCTTCATTTCTCAAACCAAATATGTGAAAGAATTGTTGAGGAAATTTGGGATGGAAGATTAAAAGCCAATGAATACTCCCATGGCAACCGGATGCAAGTTGAGCAAAGATGATGACTCTCTTAAGGCCGACTAGACAAAGTACAGATCAATGATTGGTGGATTGTTATATCTCACTCAGACTAGACCAAATATAATGCACACTATTGGTCTTGTGGCAAGATTCTAGGTGGATTCCAGAGAATCTCATGTCATGGCAATCAAAAGAATTTTTAGGTACTTGAAAGGAATAGTTGATTATGGTCTATGGTATCCTAGAGATTAGGATTTTTCTCTTCATGCATATACAGATGCAGATTGGGTAGGAGATGTGGATGATAGGAAGAGTACAAGTGGAGGAGCATTCTTTTTGGGAAAAAGGTTGGTTTCTTAGCTATGCAAGAAACAAGAGGCAATATCTCTATCTACAACTGAAGCAGAATACATTGTTGTAGCAGGTAGTTGCACTCAGATTTTATGGATGAAGCAGATGTTAAGAGACATTAAAGTAGAATATGAGGAGCCTATCAAAATTTTCTGTGATAATTCAAGTGTAATAAATATTTCTAAGAATCTGGTGTTGCATTCTAAGACCAAGCACATATCTATCAAGTTTCATTTTCTGAGAGAACAAGTGAACAAGGATGAAGTCAGATTGGAGTATGTACCCTCTAAGAATTAGATTGCAGATATCTTTACTAAACCTCTTCCCAAGGACTCTTTTGAGTATCTCAGGGAGAAGTTAGGGGTCATGGCCCCTCTGGTGATGAACTAGGATGCACTGATGTGCATCAGTCCGGTGGATTTCATAGTCATATCTTTTGATCCAGATTGGTGATGGGGAGCTGCTACTCAGGGGAAGCAGCTAGTATGATTCTGATGTCGTGAAATTGCAAGTATGAGCCCTTTGCCATTGATGTCAAAGGGGGAGAGAAGACATGTGAAAAACAAGTGGTTGTTGATCAAAGGGGGAGCAGTAAAGAAAGAGAAGACATGTGAAGAGTTGTTGCTAATAGGGGGAGTTGTGATAGAAAGGAGTAGTTCTTGTCTTGATGGTTTTTTACATCATATGTTGCCATCAATGACAAAGGGGGAGATTGTTGCAAGTATGAGGTTTACTAGTGTTGTCATTGATGTCAACATACTCATATTGCATTGATGAGAAGGATTGGATGAGCTGTGTGCTGAGGATATTGAGAAAATTAGTCTTAATCAGGAACAGTAAAGAACAGTGATGAGAAGAAGGCCAAAGTACTCAATAGGTTAAGGATCAGAGGATGCAGATTAAAGGGTTTGTAGATATGAGTCTTAAGATGTTCCAGTTAAGATTTTAGAGGTCCACATGAAGATATGAAGAATTTGTGATCGATCAAGTAGAACCGGTTCTGGAAGATGCTCCGGAGTGACAGAGTGTTACAAAAAGGTCCAATGAGATCCGGAAGTGCATTGTCCTATTCTGTGGATTGGAAGAAGTGTTTGGGATGTCCTTGTGATGTGTCATCTCAGTTTATGCATAGTTTGGAGGTCCAAAAGTACCTTTTGCATTATGACAGTGGTGGTAGACTATGTTCTTGAAGTTCCAGATGAAGAAGAGAAGAGATTCTAATAAGTAAAGGAAGTGCGGATGTAGTTGGTCATTCAGGCAAGCTTGTGAAGGTTCTTGGATCATGTTGAGGTTGTGTTGTCAGTCTGCATCAGTGGTAGAGCCCAAAATTGAAGATATTCTTCCGGATGAAGATGTTCTTGTTCAGTCTGGCCGACCGGATGTATTACACATCTTGTAGATAATCTTGTAGGTGTTTGCAGACTTAGATGATTGTTCCTAAGTTGATGCCTTGTATAAATAAGGGATTGTGAATTCATTTTGAAGTGTGTCTGGACAGGATGAGTGTGTGGTAGTGAAGAGGAGTGCAAAAAGTAGAGCAAAAGTTTTGGGCGTAAATGGAACTGATCCAGGAATGGTAAAGATGTCAATCTCCAGTTCAAGTTTTTGATTCTTATCACGTTGTAGACAGTGTGTCTCTTTGTAGGTAGTGTGCCTCCTTGTGAGCAGTGTGCTTGGGCAGTGAGCCCTAATTGACATGTGCCATCCATTTTTCTTATGCTTCTAACAGAGAATAATCCTTGGGTTAATCACCCCGTGGTTTTTCCCTTAACCAGGTTTTCCACGTCAAAATCTTGGTGTCCAATGTGTTGATGTTTTATCTGCTCCTATGTTTATGTGTTTTGCTTTCAAGAATGGTTAATTGATATGATATTAACTAACAAAGAAGAATCATGTGTTTGAAGTAGAAGCAAGTTTTTGTACAACTGATTCACCCCCCCTCTCAGTTGTGTGCTCTAAATCTAACACATAGTAAGCCTCATTCTGAAGAGAATTGTGGAATGTACAGAGACATTATAGAATGTCAATATGTAAAGGGCACAAAAGGGATGGAACTGCAAGAAGGAAAGGTTAATCCTGAGAAACCAGAGTTATACTTTCATGATAACATGGATATATTAATTCTAGATTTAGAGAAAGAAACAAAAGACAAAAGTGTCTATCATTCTAATTTACAAGTTGAGAATATAAATATGCAGGTAGGTCAAAATGAATCATCCATGAAGAAACAAGATATTACAATGCAGGTAACAGAAAGGGTGAGACATGCCAAAATAAAAGGTCAAAGGAATAAGGAAGGCATGTGGACACTGAAATGTGATGGGTCTAAGTCCAAACAAGGTGCAGGTGTAGGTGTTGAACTTATAGATCCTAATGGTAAGTCATTTTTAGCAGCATATATGTTACAATTTCTTTGTACTAACAATGCAGCAGAATATCAAGCTTTAATTTATGGACTTGTTATGGCTATCAAGAAAAGGGTGAAAATGATCAGAGTATTTTCAGACTCTGAGTTAGTGGTAAGACATGTGAGAAAATTATATGCATGCAATTATATTAAGATGGTTTGTTATAGGCAGAGTGTGGGATTTAATAGATTCATTTGATGCCTTTAACATAGAACAAATCCCTAGGGAATTGAATCATAGACCAGATGCATTAGTAGTTGCTGCTAGCACTTTGGAGCCCTTAACATTGTCAGGTCTAAAATGATTTGTTGTTGAATTAGTGAATGTCCCAATCATATGAGATAATGTTACTCATTTTTAGGTATTTGAAGGGGATCAGCAAATTATGGATTTTCTCACCTGTAATGAAGTGTTTGAAGCTCAAATCATTGATGAACAGGAAAGACCTGATGTGTCTTGGGATGAAGAAGACATAATAAACTTCAAAAGTAATTTCTTACCTAAGGGGATAATTGAGTTGGAAAATATTTTTGACTTTGATGGGGTAGTTAGACAGAAAGATTTGCCTAAAACTAAAGGGGGTAAATGTGATCCCTATAACCTAGGAACAGAGCAAAGTCCATAGAATGTATTGATTGGAAAGGCTTTCTCTGAGAAGTTAAGAAAAGAAATTGTGGATGTTTTGAAAGAATACAAACACGTAATAGCATGGACATATATAGATTTGAAGACATATGATACGTCCATCATAACTCATGTAATACCCTTGAAACTAGAAGTTAAACCATTTAGACAGAAACATAGGCTTGTGAATGCTATTTTGGAGCCTTTAATCTTTGAGGAAGTGAAAAAAATTGTTGTCTACTAGGATAATCTTCCCAGTAAGACATTCAACCTGGGTAGCTAATTTGGTACTCGTGAGAAAGAAAAGTGGAGACATTAGATTATGTGTTGACTTTAGAAATTTGAACAAAGCTTCTGCAAAGGATAATTATCCCTTGCCTCCAATAGATGAAGTGTTACAAGGAAAAAACGGAGCTAAGATGATGTCTTTTTTAGATGGATTGTGAGGATATAATCAGGTCTAGGTTGATAAAGAAGATAGGTTGAAGACTAATTTTACTTGCAAGTGGGTTAATTATGCATATACGAGGATGTCTTTTGGTTTGATCAATGTAGGTGCCACTTTTCAATGAGCCATGGACATTGTGTTTCGTGGATTATCAGGTAAATGCATTGTTATTTATATGGATGATTAAACTGTGTGCTTTAAAGATGCATCCACTCATGCAAAAGATTGGAGAAGGGCACTTAAAAGATGTGAAAGGTATGGGATTTCTCTTAACCCAAAGAAATGTTCATTCAGTGTAACTGAGGAAAAATTGTTAGGACATGTCATTTCTAAAAATGGGATATCCATAATTCTCGATAGAGTAGAAGGAATAAGAAAATTGCAATTACCTAACAGTAAGAAGGAACTAATTTTTTTTTTGGTAAGATTAACTTTGTCAGGAAGTTTATTACAGGGTTTGCAGAGATTGTGTAACCTTTGAACGCAATGCTCAAGAAAGATGCAAAGATAGAATGGACACCAGTAGCCAAGGCCGCATTCAAAGATATTAAAGAGGCCATTTCTGATGCTTCTATGTTAGCAAGTCCAAATTATATGAAGCCATTTTACATATATTCTTTTGCATCTACACATTCAGTTGCAGCTACCTTAACACAAAAGGGAGAAGATAATGAAGAAAAGCCCATAGCTTTCATGAGTGCACCTTTGAAAGATGCATAGTTGAAGTATTTATACATATAAAGACAAGCATTGTCATTAGTAAAGGCAGTTAAAAAGTTTAGACATTACATTCTAGGAAGTCAAGTCAAGGCCATAGTATGAGATGCAGCAGTAAAAATGATGCTAATGTAGAATGACCTTGGAGAGAATAGGGCCAAATGGATTATAATATTCCAAGAGTTTGATATGGAGATCATTCCAATGAAGTTGGTTCGAGGACAGCCATTAGTACAGACCATAGCAAACATAGATCCAAATTTGGTAAAGTAGCAGTATGTATTAAACTCTAATGATGTGTCAGGCTGGTATGATGATTTGAATACATTTCTGATATTAGGTAAATATCCAAGTAAGATGAAGTCTTCTCAGAGGAGAGATTCAAAGATTAAAGCACAAAGATACATGGCACAAGGAGATCTTCTATTCAAGAAGAATCATGAAGGTATATATTTAAGATGTTTAAATAGAATTGAAGCAGATAAGGTATTGTCAGAGTTGCATGATAAGTATGGAACTACTCATGGTTCTCATTTAGCTACTACACATAAGATATTAAGAGTGGGATACTATTGGCCAACAATGTTTAAAGATACAGAGTCATATTCAAAGTTCTCACACCTGTCAAACTACAACAGATAACAGAAGGAATCAGGATAATCCATTACAACCAGTCATTGAGTCTAGGCCATTTGTATAGTGGGGCTTGGATTTCATTAGGGTTATAAATCCTCCATCATCTACAAGATATAAGTTTATATTGACAGTGATAGACTATTGTACAAGGTGGACTAAAGCCACACATTGCAAGTTTTCTACTACTAAGGTAGTTATCAAATTTCTTGAAGAAAATATCATAACAAGGTTTGAAGCTCCATATTCACTAGTATGTGATAATGGCCCTACATTTTCTTCTCTAAAATTTTCTAAATGGGCATTTGAATATGGGATAATTTTAAATTTTTCTTCAAATTATTATCCTCAGGGGAATGGTTTAGTTGAGTCCATAAACAATATTTTATTAGATATAATCAAGAAACTAATTGTAAAAAATCCTAGAGAGTGGAATACATTGTTAAAATATGTGTTGTGGGTAGATAGGACTAAGGTTAAGTCAACCTTAGGCAATGCACCTTATCACCTAGTTTATGGAACTGATCCCATACTTCCAGTGAATTTAAGAATACCTATCTAGAAGTTTGCCAATGAGTAATTAGGATTTGATGATCATAGAGAAGCCAAGATAGTCCAAATGTTACAATTGGATTCGAAGAGAGATCAAGCTATTGAAAAATTTGGTAAACATCAAGCAGTGGTCAAAAGATTGTTTGACAAAAGAGCAAGAGTCAAAACATTTCAAATATCAGACTTAGTGTTGTGCTAGGATAAAGCACATGAAAAGAAAGGAAATAATGGAAAATTCAACAAATTGTGGTTAGGTCCATTACAGGTCACAGAGATAATAGGAGATAATATGTTCAGGCTTAAAACTTTGACTAGAGAAGATGTGCTATTACCTCTTAATGGCCAACATTTGAAACATTACTTTTAGGCTTGAGGTGATGGTGGTTGTCATGTTATGTATCATAGTGTAAACAATGTACAGTTGTTTTGTTTTTATTTTTGTTTTGTTTTGTTTTGTTTTATTTTGTTGTTTGGTTGGTCTGTGTGTTGTGTTTCCTTAGTAGGGATGTTTGTTTTGTTTTGAAGTATACAGGAACAGATTAACAACCACTAAAAACAATAGAAAATTTAGAACATTCAGGCTAATTATTTGAAACTTATGCATAACTTGTTGTGACTTTCATGAATGTAGAAAAGGGGTTTAGATTGTGAAGTTTTGTATTCAATAACTATGGGTTGAGTATTCAAGGGAAGTTTCTCACAATGACACACCTAAAATCCTTGGGTTTGTTGAACATACCAGTGTAGGTGTTAAGTGAAAAATTAGAGGTCACCCTTGCTACCATTGCAATTCTTAGCTTAATTTTAGCAAGTGACCACACCTTGCATCATAAAATTACAATGGTAATATCTTATAAAGTCTCTATCTTACACAAAATATAAGAAGTATATAATAATAAGTAAATAAATAAAATGGATTTTACTAAAAATATAGATTAAGCCATCTAAGTAACTCTACCGGGGCTATAAACGCTTGCTGGTAGTGGGGCTATACTTAGGAGAATTGTAATGATAACCATGTTGGGGCTATAAACACCTACTGGTAGCAAGGCTCTATCCGGTTGGCTATGGGGGAATGGCATCAAATATGTAGTTTAATATTAGTCACTGGTTTATTCAACTTATTTTCAAGATAAGGATTATTAATCACATGCACCCACTTAACCTCAATTGGGAGATTCATGCACCTTATTGAATACATTAAGTCTCGAGTTAAATAATGATCTGCAGAAAAGAAAATTGGAAGTTATGAATTTATTTCATTTACTTTTCTTTAATGGTTTTAATTTAATTGTTTTGTTTGGTTGCTAGTTGTTGTGATGCTCACAACATGCCCCATTTTACCTCTTAGCAAAATGAGGACCCCTGTTGTGGCTATGGCTTTTCGCTTATGTGTGGGTTTGCTTGGTGGTAAAGGGAAAAGAGGTAAAGGTTACAAACTATGTTGAAAATTAGAAAAATTAGCATTAAGTACCAGAGTGGAATAGAGGTGAATTCTTTGTCAAAAAATAAATAAGGGTTGCTTTTTGAACTAATTTAAAATTTGCAATATTCTGCAAGATATACGTGTTTTTGGTAAGATGCATTATAGAAGGGTTTTGTATGTTGCATATACAAAGTTGTTTGTATGTGGAGTTGTTGTATTAGTCACATGGACTGGTCGGGTTTATTTATCATGTTACTTGGTATGCATGTGTTTAGTGTTTTATTCTTTGCATACAAGTCAGACCCGATAAATTTTAGAAGTGGAGTGGATAATTGGCTAAGTTTGTATTGTATCTTGAGTTGTATGTTTGTCGAAAGGAAAGATACAAGGCAATATACAACGCAATATACATGCTACGGACCCAAAGAGAATATAAAATTTGGTTTTATTGAGAGGGAGAAAAAGGGTATGTTTCATTGTTTATATGTTGCATATTTCGGGTTTTGCATCTTACGCATACGATACAACGTAGATTTCAAAAGGAAGTAAAATAAAGGTAAGGCTTTGTATATTTGGGTGATTATATGTTAACTATATACAATCCCAATATACAAAGAAATGAAAGACATCATCGGAGAGCTAAAAGGTAAAGACGGTTTGTATGGGTCGCAATTATATAAACGTTTGTATCCAGTTTACATACATTACGATATACAAAAAAAAGATACAAGAGCAGATATAAAGAAAAGGGGCAACATTGTTTATAACCCATTGGATGTAGGCTTGTATATTGAAAAGGTGCAAATTGACATACAAGAAATAATATACAAGGAGAGATACAAGAAAGTACGATGTATGCAGAAAGTAAACAAATGGATACAAGGTTTAAAATAAAATGTTGAAGTAGAAGGTCAAAGCTGTAGGTGCATTAATTACTATAATTAATGTTGAGCTAACATTGAAAATGGTAAAACTTAACGGGTTAGGGTAAATCAAAGGTTATTTTTCTTTCAAATTTGCATTGTTAAAATTAAAATTATAGAAAGAGGAATTTTTGTAGAAATTGAATGAAAATTCATCACGAGATGGAATTTTAGAAACAAAAAAGATCAAAAAATGGTAAAGTGAGTCAACATTTGTAAGGTTGAGCTCTCAAAAATACAGGTATTTATCTTGAAAGTTGTTACATTTCAGTTAATTAAAAATGCAAAGTGATTTTTAGTAATTTCATTTTAAAATGTAAGCAAGCATTAAATTACTATGTTTGATAGTTACTTATCTAGTTTAGGTTAAATAATACGAATGTCAAAACTAGAAAAGACAAGCGGGGGTTAGGGTAAATGTAAAAAAATAGAAAAGTCATAGTAAAACCCTAGGTAAGAGAGTAAAATGGCAAGCTAAAAAATGCATTTTTATAAGATGGCCCCAAAGCAGAAAAAGGTGGATACAGGGGTTGAGGAAAAGATTAAAAAGGAAAGAAAGTCCCGTAAAGAAATCAAGAAGGAAGAGTTGCCAATATACAAAGGGTACCCTTCGTTGCTTGGCACAAGCAGAGTAGGGACAGACACCAGCATAGGGAATGATGACGTGGATGATGTTTTGTAGATCACAGTAGCTGATGCTACACCTGACATGAGGTATCTATGGGAAAGTGAATTATATAAAGTAGCAAGTTTTCCGTTAGCTATGGAAGCTAAGGACCTATGTCTGGATTTCATACACTTATATGACCCAATTACTAGAAGAGTAATACACCAGGATAGAGTCATTGCAAACTTATCTATAGAGAGGATTGCAAGAACATTTGGTCTAGATATACATGAAAAAATATTAGACATTGATATTGACCAGTACAATAAGGATTTCAATGATAATGAGAGAGATTGTAGAAGTAAGATTTTCTACAGTTGGTATAATGTGGAGATTAAACCCAAGGTTGTGGCAAGAGTACATAAGATTCTGCAAAGAATAGACTTCAAGGAAGAGATATATTTGATGATTACAATGTTAAATAGACTAGTGGGATTGAGGGATGCCACTAAGTGTGAGCCTTGGATGTTCATAGTTATACAATTCATGAGGGAAGCAAAGAAGGAAGAAGGACAAATTCACTAGGCTAAGGCTATTAGCATAGCCATATGGAAATAGGTAATGTTAAGGAAACAAAAGATGATGCCTTTCTATTTGTCCTCGTATGTATTATATTCATGTGTAGCAATGGTCCAACCATATACATATGTGATTGACAGAGTTGGAAACCTAGGGAATGGCCTAGATCAAAAGCTTGTATATGAACATTATCCTGATTTACAGGAGGATAATGCATTGAGAAAGTATGCTTTAGTAAATGATGTAATTTATACATACTTGGTCAAAGTTTTAAGAGAAGAGAAGGATAAGAGATTGTCTGCAGATGCAGAGGATACAATTAGTTTGCACAGTTTATGGTACATTCAATTCTAGAACTTCACTTATATAAGAATTGAGGACTTTGAAGGAAAACCTTTCATGCTACCTAGGTATCCTTCTAACAAGTTGATTGTTTTAGAGTTCTCAAGGCAGAACTTGAATGCCCTGAGAATGTATAAAAAGAAGTATAGCAAGGGGAATCTTGAGGTCCCTTGGCTAATTGGTAGATATTCCTATTCCAGTGAAGAAGTGGCTAGTTACTCAAAGAGGGAGTTAAGGTATTATGGATTTAAGGAATTTGAGTTAGCAAGGAGGTTTGATCCTTTTCACAGGATCCAAAATACTATTGATTCTAAATTTAAACATCAAGTACACATTGAGGATTTCTGGTCAAATTGTGAGAATGACATAAAGGTGAGAAAGAGGGCTCACAAAAGGCTAACAGTAGAGCAAATGAGGTCCATGGGAGACATTTATGTACCCCCAGAAGTTAAGGATGATGGTAAATTATTACACCATAGTTATGAAAGTGCCAGGCTTGCTCCTATTAGAGAGCCTGATTGGTCGCAACCATGGAATACATCTTGGACATATTGTCCAAACCTATCATTTTGTTCTCCAAGACATGGTTGAAGGATAGAATTGAGGAGCTTAAGGCTAAGGGAATTAAGCCTACATATCCAAAGAAAGGCAAAAAGAGAGTGAGGGAGCATCAAGATGATCTCCAGTGCTTCTATGAAAAGAAAAGGAAGATTGTAGAAGCAAAGATTGTTGAGAAAGACAAAAATGCTACATTGATGGATCCTTATGCAATAGGGGTGACAATAGCGGTATCATCAGGCACATTTGTAGAAGCAAAGTCATTGATTAATGATACCAGTACAGAGCAAGCACAGGTTGCTAAAGAGTTAGCAGGGAAAAAGGTTATGAAGGCAATACTAGTAGGGATATCCAAAGGAGAAACTTAAAAACAGAGTGAAGTTAAAGGAGCATAGCAGGTAGGTGCTAAATTAAGTAAAATACCTAGTGCATCTACCTCAGCAGAGAAAATATAAGCATATGCTAAGGTTAAAACAAAATTGGCTGAAGAAATGCTGCATGGGTCAAAAATGTATGAAGCCAAACAAGCTACTGAGATTGTCAACGTTGAAGATGACAGCAGTGGAAGTGAAGTCAAGGAGGTGGATTTAGGGATGAGAAGAGAAATTGGCATGGAAGAAGAAGAATCCATTGAATATTCAAGTGAAGAAGAGAAAGAAGACACTCAAGCTTATATGGAAGTTGAACAAGGTCAAGTGTCTAAATAAGAAAATGTACAAGAAGAATTGGGGGCAGTAGATCCGTTTGGTACATTGGTACCTCCAGAGATAATAAGGGATGTGCAAGAAGTAGGGCATCAAATAGAAGAATCTAAAAAAGAGGATACACCTCAGGAAGTGGTGAAAGAAACACTTGCTCAAACAAAAGAAGAAATAGGAGCTAGTACTTCTGGTGTGGATGTGATGAATATTTTGAATATGTATGGGGAACACAGTGAAGAAGAAAACAATGTAGAAAGCAAAGATGAATAGGAAAAGGAGACAAAAGAATCTGATAAGATAGTAGGTTCACTTTCACATGCAGAGCAAGCTGACATGCCTAAAAAGGTACAAAAGAAAGGTGAAATAGTAGAGGAAATAATAAATAGACCTGAAAGCGAAGAAAACATAGAGAATATTGATGAAGATAAATTTAAACTTGAAAAGCAAACAAAAGATAAGGGCATGACAAATATGGAACAAGAGAATAAAGAGGAAGATCAAGAAAAAGATTCATCAAGAAAAGAAGGTCCAGAAGAAGAAGATGAGGGTGGAGGAGATATAGAAATTGAAGAAGAGGATAATGAGGGTGAATCTAAACAGAAAAATGATCCAATGGTACAAGAACTAGTCCCTCAACAACAGCCTCCTCCATAGCAACAAGAACAACAACAAGAAGAAGAAGAAGAACAATGAGAAGTAGAAAAGCCTCAAGAAGAGGTAATCAATGAAGAGAAAGCTACTAAAAGCACAAAAGAGGCTCTGACCTGGTTGGATGTAGAAATAAGGAGAGAAAAGGTGGAGGTATAGTTAGTACCCATAGACATCAAAAGTTTATCAGGCAATGCAATGCCAAGAAAAGAAAAGAGGAAGGCCAGAACCATGTTGGCAATACAAAGGGGTCCAGATGGGTCCAGATGGATCCAAAACACTAAATTTAGCCATACCACAAAAGGAGAAAGCCAAAGGAGAAATAATAGTAGATGACTACAAGATACTTAATTTTAACCTAGGACACCCAACAAGGGAGTAGCCTATAAGTGAGTGGGAAGATATGCACCAGGTTACAGCAGAGATGTTAAAGAAAGAAAGGATAAACATGAATATTTGAAAGGACACATTGTCTAGTTACAGCAATTCATTACGGGGATATTTGATCCCAATACTACAATACCAGAGTTACCCAGTGAAATAGTAATATTGTCAAAAGATGAAGTGAAGGATATGGAAAATAAGAGGTTTGAGGCCAATATTTTTGAGGAGTGGTTCAGAGCATTCATGCAAGAAGGAGAAGAGGTGATCAAACAAGCAGTGACAGGATGGCAATTGGCTGCAACAATAAAGAATAAATGTAGTGTGCTTATATATAATTATTAGTTTAGAAAAGAAGAATGCAAGTTTGAATTGGGGCAACTGAAAGAAATTGAAGAAAGAGTAGATGAATTAATAAATGAAGGAGTCATTACTCCTCCAATGGTAAATCAAGTGCCATAGGCCAGGTTGGAATATAGAAGATGCATCACAGTCACTCAGGGTCTAGAGGAGAAAGTAGATATCATGATCAGGTTACATAAGAGGATAGTTGAAAAGCTCATAGATCATGAATGTATGGATGTACTAGCATACGAACTCCAAAGAGCATTAAAAGAATTCAAGGCCATCATTGCACCATGTCTAGAGAATCCAGAGGCGTATTTAAGTAAACAAATGATTGAATCAATAATGGAGGCAAGTGCCAAGATAAAGAAATATAAGAAGAAGGTTGAAGACTTAGGTAAAGAAGAGAAGAAATTGAAAGAAGGGGTCATAATTCATGAATATGTATGGACAAGGAGTCTAGGGGGGGAATTGCACCTTCATAGAAGGTGTAACAAATAATTTCAAGATATATCTGAAGGAGTAGGAAAGTATAAAATAAAAAAGGGGAAATAATACTAATGAAAGAGTTAGTTGAAGGGTATCTGCGGGCAAGGTCAACAAGATAGAAGAGGTCAAAGGTGGGGAATCATGTTTTGAAAAGATTCTATTGGCATCCTTTGAGGTAGAAAAGATACCACAAAGATATTTTGAGAAACGGTTAGGAATGAATGTACACCCTTGATCAAGAAAGTATGAATACTAACCATAGATTGGGTTTTTTTAGCCATAGAGTATGAAGCTTCAAATTCTATATAAGAAGCTCTGCTACTTGTATATTATTGACACATGGATTTTGAGTTGTAGATTTCAGTTGTAATTTTTGAACATTTGAATAGAGATGTATTTCCTTAGTTTAGAAGAGGTCACCTGTGTCTACACTAAGGAATGCACAGAATGTCTAGTTTCCTTATTGTATCTGTAAAAACATCTGTAAGTTTTTTGGCAATTTGATTAATGAAACAAAAGGTCATTCATACATTGTAAATTCTATATGACTGTGTGCTTTAAATACAAGTAAACTTAGAATTCTGCATCTATTACATAGTGTTTTCTGACTCTTACTAGTATTTGAAGTATTATCCTTTGAAGGCTTGCAATCTTTGATGTGTGTTTGTGAAAATACTTAGGACTCTGCATTTGAAGATTTAGTATTTGGATTTGATTAATATGCTATATCTCTGAAAGACGTGAGTAACAGAACATTTAGATCCTATAGGAAATTATTCTCAACCTAATATTCTCTAACTTTTCCCCAAACATTTGAAATAATTAGCTTAAACACATAAATCTTAAGGAAATTGTCTTCCATTTGAAAGAAGCATGAAGAATTGTGTTAATATCTAACAATTTTCATATCAATTTGAAAGGCAAAGCTTGTTTCACTATAAATCATATAAGGCTTTGTTGATATAGTAGTAAGTTTATGCAAAGGAATGAATAATTTGTCTATGTTTGTAACAATTTACATAATTCAAGTCCAGTAAGTCACAGATTATCTTAAATCAAGTAAGGCCCCTTGAATATTACAATTTCACATCAACCTGCTGAATTGTCCACAAGGTCAAGACCTGACCATACAGAAACTTGGGATTAAGAACTCTTAGGTGATTTCTTCATATCTTTCAAGACAGTTTAGGTTCATTTTATGAATTTTAACTTTTGTTATGAATGTGTAAAAATAGTCATCAACAGGACCTTATGTTATCTCCTAGCATGGGGGGTGGACCTCAGGGATCCACATGGTCAGGTGGATGTGCTTTATCTCCATCGGTTTTCCCTTGCCATTTTTCATATGTGAGGAGGATGTATCTTGTGTGATAGATTCCAGATCTTGTACCAGTTTGAGGAGAATAATTATTGATGCTTATGCACTAGTCTTGTGTATTAGTTAAATCATAATGTATGTATTCCAATGTAATCAAGAAAGTGATAGTGTAAACAATGTAATGATGTACTCATGTAAGGAACATTATATATGTGTACTTGATCTTGATGATTTTTTATCTGATGTCATGCAGTAGATTTAGAATGAATTATTGATGTTAGTTAATGTTGGTAAGAGACACTATGTGGTTTCATAAGTGTTATCATTGATAGCAACAAAGTCTATTTGACACATTTGCAATACATAGTATGCCTATACCAGAAGTCAGATTGAAGATTGTTTTGGTCCGGTGAACAAGAATAGAGTATGTAGCAAGGTCTGACAATCAGGTCTAGATCTCTCAGATGGTGTAACTTAGCAAGTTGCGGACTTGGACAAGTCAATAAGGGTATCATGACTAGTATATTCTAGAGATTTAGCCTTCGGTGATAAAGCATGAAAAATATATGAGCATCTGAGTGTTGGGTTCCAGTCAGGCAGAGCAGACAGAGAAAGAATTGACTGAAAGAGTATTAGACTTCAATCTGGATGAGTAAAATGTGTTGATCAAGCAATTTATGGGATTATACATTGTTGGCCAACATGATTAATGACTTATGTGCCTATGGTTTTGATACGCATCACAAATCAAGCATGGATTCAGCCGAGAGATTGGTAACTTGTAAATATCTTGAGTGTTCTTATTGCCAACTAGAAAGTTGATGAAATCCTTGATGTGGATATATATACTAGATGGATTCTAGTATGTAGATGTGTGGTATGAACAAGTGATGATATAGAGTGCGAAGAAAAGTAGGGATAATTGTGAAAGAAGTAATCCAAATCCAGTGTGTAACAGAGCAACAACATTAAAACAGAGGAAGAATGAAGTGCATCAGATCAGTGTATTGTGCCTAACCAGAACTGAACTCTTGCATTTGTAAATGCTTCTCATTAGTTCAAACACATGATTACCTTCTGTACATTCTGTAGACAGTGAGTCTCTTATAGGCAGTGTGCCTCTTGTGAGCAGTGTGCTCAGGCAATGAGCCCTAATTGGCAAGTGCCATTTTGTACTCCTTTATTCTTTTAATGGAGAATACAATCTTGGGTTAGTCACCCCATAGTTTTTCCCTTAAAAGGGTTTCCACGTAAAAATCCTTGTGTCATGTGTGTTGATTTTATTTTTGTTCTTATGATTACATATGTTTTCATGTTTTGATGCAACTCTAATTATTTAGATAAACAAAAGGAAAGTAAAGGAAATTTTGAGATAACTGATTTACCCCCCCGCCCTCTCAATTATCTGCCTTGTTTCCAACAATTAGTATCAGAGCCAAGTTCCTCTAAACAAAGCCTAACAGCTTGAGGAAGATCTAGGAATCTCAGTAGATATATATGGTATGAAGGAACAAATTCAGTCTACCCTAGATGATCTTGAACAATCCCACTTTGAAGTCAATAACTTGAGAGAAAGACTCAAACAAGCTGATGATTTCATAAATGAGCTAAAAGAAAAACTTAGTATCTCTGTGAAAAAGAGATAGGAACTACTTCAAAAATTAGCCAATCAGAGTGAAGTCAATGATACTAATGAAGATCTGGATGAGAAAAATAAGTTATGTGAGAAGTTGTCAAAAGAAGTCATTATGGTAAGGCATGAAATGGAATCAGGGGTTATGAGATTCACCCAAGAAATTGAAGAAAAAAGGAAGATTGAAGATAATTTAAAACAATCCCTCAAGGAGAAAATAGAGGACTGCTAGAAAATGGACATAATAATCAGGCATCTTGAATTGGATCTTGAAGAAGCTAGAGACAATGAAGAACAACTTGAGAATTAGATAGAGACACTTAAATAAGATCTTCAAACAACAAATGAATACAAAGATAAATTCAAGATAAGCTCAGTTCAACTTGAAGTTCTTCTTGAAAGCCAAAAGAGGGTAGATGATAAGTGTGGCTTGGGATATGAGATAGGTGAAAGATCTGGATCTAGTTAGAAGAACTTTGGATCCTGAAACCAAAGAAACAGGCCTCAAAGACCTCCGATAAGGCAACCAAATGCTCAAAGATATCCATCCTTCAATGGTTATTTCTTAAATTGCAACAATTTTGGTTATAAAGCAACTCAGTGCAGGAGGAGAATGAATCAGACTAATCTATCCTTCTCTGGACAATGTTTCAACTGCAAAAGGTATGGTCACAAATCTCATGAATGCAAAAATATTCAAAAAAACAATTCATTCAATGGTAGATGCTTTGCATGCAATAGAATTGGACATATGGCTAATCAATGCAGATCAAGAGCATATCAATCAAATAAGCAAAAAAATGTTGTCTATTACAATTGCAATAGATTCAGTCACAATGCCAAATTCTACAGAAGTAAAAATTAGGATAGAAAAGGTCCCATGTAACATAATAAAAAACAAGATAAGGGTAAAGGTAAAGTGAATGCGGATGAAGTTCAAAAGGAGATAAGCAAGATTTGGGTGAAGAAGAGTACAGAAAATATTGGGGATGGATCTGCACTAGAATTTGGTGCTGATATTCATTCTAGAAACTAAACAGGTAAGCTCTGGCTTAGGGGGAGTCACAAAGAAAAACAAATTCCCCCAGCCAGTCAACTAGTGCCTAGATTCAGCACATGGAATTCTACGGATTAAAGGTTCTCAGAAAAACCGTCAAATAATCTTTAGTCAAAATGTGAAAGATTGGCATGGAGTTTTGTAAGACTTATAACTGCTCAAGTTAATCTAGTTCTGACAGCTATCCAGTAAAGAAGGATTTTCATAGACAAATCCGGTATGATTCAGAACTAAAATACTTTGATCTGCAGACACATGGCATGATTGAAGAAAAGAAGATACATTGTCAATCCTCATGAACAATGATTCTAAGTTTAGCGCAGTGATTCGAGAAGATCTCTCTTAAAATAGGGCAACCAAATAACTTAAGTTGTGCATTTATTAAAAAAAGAAATTAGGTTTTGTGCAAGGCTAAAAGGGTTCTTTCACTCATTATTTGCACACTTGTATTCACAAAGAAGAAAAGAAGAGCTCTGCAACAAAGTTTCTACAATCCACTCAAAGATCAACTAGAAATCAAATTCAACCAGCAAATTGTTCTAGCTCCCATTCAAACCCTAAAGTGTGAAAAGGTACTTCCATTCTAAAAATCTCTCTCTAAATCTCTTACAAAATGGCTACTCCAATGGTTGGCAAGATCACTGATAGGTTTCGTCCTAAATTCAAGAAACACCCATATAAATCTCTAGAAGTTGATCCTTTAGGCACATTTTCTAGCATTCTGCATGGGGTATTGCATGTAGATGATGCTAGGGTCTATATCCATGCCAACATTGAGGAATTTGGAGACTCAAAATTGATGGACATCTATCATAAACAGCTAATATATGAGAGTTTTGAACTCAAACCTGAATTCAAGGCCCTATGGGATAAACACTTCAGACATTGCATACACTTTCCATGTTTTGCAGAAGATGATTGGGTCTTGTATGTCCTAAGCAGGATGCATGATAATTTCATGTGGTTAATGAGGCCCTTCAAAATAACTAAAGATGCCATCAGGGTAGTGACTAGACTATACTCATCCGATGGGTTACCTACACTTAAATCTGTCAAGAACCAGACAGTAACTAAAGCCACTAGATCTAAATATGACAAAAGAGCAATGACCATAGATGACATCATAGATCCAAATGTCAAGTTTGCCTCAATGATAATCGGGTACAAGATCTATCATTCCAACAGGGAGAATTCTATGTCTAGGACAACAATCTATGCAGCATATCAGATGTTGAAGGAAGATGCAGATTATGACCAATGTGAACTTCTCCTAAATGAACTATTAGAAAACCTACAGAGGATCAAAAAGGATAAGAAGAATTCCTTTAAATATGGTTGTCTAATACTATTTCTATTCTTCTATTATATGAATGACTTACATGGATCTAGCGGTTGGGTTTGGCATAATGATAAACTAGTTGCAATCTAGATTAGAGATTATATGTATGGACTTGGTGATGTTAAAGCTCATACCACAGCTCTCTGGGGTTACTTTAATAACTTCCAAAGCATGATGCAAGCTAGAGAGAGGATACCTCAATCCATAGTCGAGAAATACAAGGACACAGTGTGCTTCATGGTTGACATTGATCAATGCCTAATGGAGGAAGTTGAGCCTAGAACTGTGTGGAAAATGCCTATGGGATACAAGGTCGATGAAAAAATCTTGGAGCTACATATTCAACACCTGTTGAGCCAGCCTAAGGACCCTGAGGCAAAAAGGTTTATATCCTTTCAAAAGCTAAGTGTAAAAATACATGTTGAGCTAATATAGCCATAAATAAAGAGGAAAGTAAGAAGGGACGTTGAAGAAATTGCCAAAAGATTTGGCCTATCAAAGGAAACTGTGGATGCAAATAGAGAGAAGATGGAGAAGGCTGAAAAAGAGAAGCAAGAAGAAAAGAAAGGAGACAATCTGGTACAAGCCTCCTCTCTTGCTAGATCTTCCAAGAGCTCTACACCTGCCATTCCTAAAATCTCAAAGGCTTCCAAACCAGAAGTCAAGACATTCAGAAAAGGAGAAAAGAGGACAAATTCTAAAACCACAAGGTCATATACAAGTCTTAAAGATGATGAAGAAATAGAATCTGATGAGGAAATCAAGAAAATGAAGAAGAAGAAAATATCTGGGAAATTCTCTACTAGTAAAAATGAGGAAGAAAACGCAAATGAATTTGTTGAAAAGCCCACTCTTTCCATTGATGACATCATCAAGGTAGTTATTATGGATGGGAACCTACAACCAGTGATAGACTTCTATGATGAATACAGTGATACTGACAAAAGAATTTTGGAAGAAGCTACTATTAGGTACCTGAACATTTACAATAAATCTTTCATTGAAATTATATCATTAATTCCTAAGGGTCTTGAAAAGGTACTTGAACTGAGAAAAGAGATTGCAAAGGAAAAAGACCTAGAGATTTGGGAACAAATAATGATCCATCTTTATCCTTCTATCACTCCAAAACAAATGAACATGATTTTCAAGGATTGTAAGGATGAGTTCCGGAGTAAGGCAAGAATGAATAAACTTATGCTTGGAGAAACTAACCAAGTAGCAACTGAAATAAAAGATATCCTCTAGAATGCTTTAAAAAGATTCAACCTTCCTATTTTAGAGGAAACAGTTGAAAAACCTTCTACCATGGATGTTGAAGGATTAAATGTAACCAATGAAGAATTTTCTGACAATGATGTAGAAGGATCAAAAGAGTCAGATGGAGAGAAGTCTAAGGACTTGGATTCCTCTATTCTGGAAGAGGAAGTTCACGAAGCAATAAACATTGGTGACATCTCTCCTCCAGATCCCACTACAAACATTCCAGACTCTGAAGGAGAAGGTACAAGAGAGGAGAAGGTGATTCAAAAAGAAGAGGTTAAGGGAAAAGAAGAAGAACGAGTAGAAAAGATTAATGATAATTATTCTAATACTCCAAAAGAAAAGAAGACTCAATCACTGGCAAGAGACACTACAGAGGCAGTAATGAACTTCTTAAACCAAGAAATGATGGAGATAGATGAACCTAAGTTCTTTCAAGGACCACTAAATTTTGACCCTCTTTCTCTAGTTTAGACAATGAAAATAGCATCTTTCGCTCAAGCCAAAGCAAAACAAAAACTCCTAAAATCTCACATGGAAGACTGTGAACTATTGGAGATTGCATCCGGGATGCTAGAAAAGATCATGCTATCCTTCCAAAAGGATCCTTCGACCTCACCATCCGGTAACTTGAAATCTTTGGTAAATTCTGTTAGCACTCATTTTGAATCTTTAGAGAAATCAGCAGAAGCAAAGGTCTGAAAGGAGTTTTTAGGAAAAAGATTCACTGAAATGTAAGGATTGATTACTAATGATAGAAGGACCCTAGACATTGGAATAAAGAGCCTTGAAAATGCTCTTAAAGATGGTGGGGACATATACAAATTTTGTTTATCTTGGCCCAAAGTACCAGAGGACATTGTAAAGAAAGTGAAAGAACAAGAAGGTAAACTATCAAGTTTATCTTAGAATTTTGATCCCCTTACTACATCTTTAATGAATAAAAAATGCCAGGCCATTGTCATCATAAATGAAATAAAGAGGCTAGAAAAAGAAAAGAAGAATATAATAAATAGAATGAGTGAAATTAGAGTGATAATTATCCCTAAGTTAGAGGCAATGCATGAGGCCTTGACAGATGCTCAGACCACAGCCTAGACCAGTGATCTAGAAGATTTAAGAAGGGTAGAAGCATATGCATTTTTGTTGAGTGATCACATCTCCATTTTGGACAGGATGAAGTAGAGCTAGGCCATAGAGTTTGTACAGTTGAAGGCCACTTTTGTGGATATACTTACGTATGTGTAAGTATAACATTTATATATATACTTAAGCGGCCATGTATAGGATAATTTTTGCAAAATTTTGGTATGCGGATTCCATCCTTTGCCATTGATGTCAAAGGGGGAGTGAGGAGTAGTGAAAAATGTAGAATCTAGCTAAGGGGGAGCTCCGGTAAAATAGTGCAAAAGATAGAGAATCAGCCAAGGGGGAGTTTACTGCAACACAACCATTTTTTACTAAGTGTTGTCATCAATTCCAAAGGGGGAGATTGTTGGCAAGAGACAATGTGTGGCTTCATAAGTGTTATCATTGATGGCAACAAAGTTTATCCCACACATTAGCAGTACATAGTATGTCTATATCGGAAGTCAGATTGAAGATTGTTTTGGTCCAGTGAACAAGAACAAAGTATGTAACAAGGTCCAGCAATCAGGTCTGGATCTCTCAGATGGTGTAACTCAGTAAGTTGTGGACTTGGACAAGTCAAGAAGGGTATCATAACTAGTATATTCTAGAGATTTAGCATCCAGTGATAAAGTATGAAAAAGATATGAGCATCTAAGTGTTGGATTCCAGTTAGGCAGAGCAGACAGAGAAAGAACTAATGGACAGAGTATTAGACTTGAATCCAGATGAGTAAAAAGTGTTGATTAAGCAATTTATGAGATTATACATTGTTGTCTGACATGGTTAATGACTTATATGCCTATTTTTTTGATACACATCACAAATCAAGCATGGATTCAACTGACAGATCAGTAACTTGTAAATATCTTGTGTGTTCCTATTGCCGGCTAGAAAGTTGATGAAATCCTTGATGTGGATATATATACCAGATGGATTCTAGTATGTAGGTATGTGGTATGAACAAGTGATGATATAGAGTGTAAAGAAAAGTAAGGATAAGTGTGAAAGCAGTAATCCAAATCCAGTATGTAATAGAGCGATAGTATTAAAACATAGGAAGAATGAAGTGCATCAGATCAATGTATTGTGCCTAACCGAAACTGAACTCTTGCATTTGTAGATGCTTCTCATCAGTTCAAACACCTGATTACTTTTTGTAAGTTCTATAGATAGTGAGTCTCTTGTAGGTAGTGTGCCTCTTGTGAGCAGTGTGCTTGGGCAGTGAGCCCTAATTAGCAAGTGCCATTCTGTACTCCTTTATTCTTTTAACAGAGAATACAATCTTGGGTTAGTCACCCTGTGGTTTTTCCCTTAACAGGGTTTCCACATAAAAATCCTTGTGTCATGTGTGTTGATTTTATTTCTGTTCTTATGATTAGACATGCTTTCATGTTTTGATGCAACTTTGATGATTAAGATAACAAAAAGGAAAGTAAAGAAAATTTTAAGATAACTGATTCACCCCCCCTCTCAGCTATCTGCCTTGTTTCCAATAGTTAATTCATGATGTATGTTAGATTTTGTTAAATTGATTTTTTTGTAATGCAGCCATGGAATCTTAGAGGACTAAATGTTTTTTTAATGATATATATAGATATGTTAAACATTACCTTGCTATTTCATTCATTTAAAAAAAATTGTCCTACCTGTATAGCATAGTTGTGTTGTTCTCTTGAGGTTCCTAGGCGGGGAGTTACATATAGATTCATGCCAAGAACACTTCCAAGTTGTACCAAAGAACACTTCCATAGAGTCATGTCCAGAACACTTCCACACTTTTTTTTGTATTTTCAGTTAAGGCATTTAATTAAGCAATTTTAGGATACATGCACTCAACTTATAAAGTTTGAAATCTCACGAGGATAAAATATTGAATAATGGGGGGTTCATAGAGTTGTGCCGAGAGCACTTCCACTTCCTAGTTGTGCAAAGAGCACTTCCAAGAGATATGTCAAGAGCGTGCTTCCACTTCTGAGTTGTATCAATAGCATTTCTAAGTTGTGCCAAGAGTACTTCCACAGAGATATGTCAAGAACACTACCACTACTCCATCATCCTTCAACATTTTTTCTGCATTTTATTGAGATGTGTCAAGAACACTTCCACATCACCATCACCTAATGCTACACAAGAATCCAAAGTTGATTCTTAGAGGACTTCCAGATATTCATCACAACAGAAGATTAATATCAGTTCCTTTACTTCTATAGATTTTAGAGTTGCTTCACAGAAGGCTTCCAAAGAATCTTCAAAGAAATACTTCATGGTAGCCACATGGCATGCAAATTTTCACATTTCTCTTTTTTGGAAGAAAGTTTCTTCCCATAGGGTTTTCTTTCTTTCTCCACCTTATGAGAGATGCATTTTCCATGGGCACTTCATTAAGCCTAGTAGCCGAGACCCATCTTTTTGTGCTCACTTGATTTTTTCTTAAGGGGGGTGTTATTGTAGGAATACTAATACTATTACTTTTTATTTAAATAAGTAATTGTGTGTATATTACACACATGACTTTAAGACACCTTAGGTGATGATGTGTCACTTGGAGTGTTTTTGAACTAGTCCAAGCTATGTGGTACCTCACTTTCTCCAATTGGAGAAACCTTCTTGCTACCACTTCTTGAGTGCATGAGTCAACTCCTACAACAATTGAAACTCTTCATGTATATGTACAAATAGGCCATTAGTAGATCCTTTGTCCCAACATATGGCACTTTACCCCTCTTGCATGAGTTAACATCATTGTCTCATTTGGACAATGGGGTGAATGAAGATGTACCTAATGATATTCATGATAATCATAATGTAATTTCTAAATTGAAGTACTTATGAGAATTTAGTACATTACAAGAGCCTCTACATAAAGTATTAGAACAAATTTTACAAGACAATAGCATTACCTTACTTCTTGTCCAACCTATGGATAACTCTAAGATTCACCACATAAGGACTACTACTTTTGATCTTATCATGACACAAATAGATAGTTTATAGATATATACATTATAATTAAACATAAAGTTCAAGATCTTATAGTTAAAATGGAGATAATAAGTGAGCACATAATTCTTTCACTTGATGAGGTTAAGGATATGAAAAAAATAATATCTGGATCAAGAGATTGATAATGTTCACTATAAGACAACCCATGCTGAGGTTATACATGAATCAAAAGAGAAATCACCTAATGTGTCTATGAAAAATTATCAAAAAGAAACATATGTGATAGAAGAAGAAAATCATGGAGAAGAAAACACAATAATTAATGAAGAACATTATGCTAATACATTTTGGGATGAGGGCAGTTATAAGGATTCTTCAAGATTTATATGAAGATTCATGAGAATCACTATATATATATATATATATATATATATATATATATATATATATATATATATATATATATATATATATATATATATATACTCCCATCTTTTCCTTTGTCTTCTGAATTTTGGCCAATTGGATAATGCCTTGTTTGTTGTGCTTTAGATGCTCCTTTAACCTTCTTTGTCACTTTCACATTTTGTCTTATCCCACATTGAGGGCATTACTTTTTATTTCTCTTGTGACATGTTTTCTCCTATTCTTTTCTACATTTTCATGACCTATTGTTATGCCCTTGCACTACTTGTTTTTACTCTTATATTTCTTGCGTTTACCACTTTGGTAGATTGCTTACTTAATATTTTCTAAATTTATGTCACTTTATTCATTTTTAAGCTTGTTTATTTTTAATGATCTTTGGGTTCCTATACTTATCATGTTAACCTACCCATGCTTTTATGTTTCATACCTTATTATGCCTATCAAATGATTACGGTCCATACTATGATTTAATCATATGTTTTATTGCATGTACTATTTTATACTTATATGAGACTTTAACTTATCCATAGTTTGATCTAATGCTCCTTGTACATCACTTATATCATACTTCTATATTTTTTCATTCATTACCATATCATGTTTTCAAAGATATTTAGTGGATTAGGGAGAATCATGCATTTACCATTCTATATTATCCTTTCATATCCATATCAACCTTCTAGAGCCATATTATCATTAGGGACCTCAAACCTTAAATACAGCTTTATGTGTTGTATGCTTAGAGCCACAATAGAGGCATATGCCTTCCACACACTATATTTATTTAGATAATGTTTATTTGATTGTTAGGGAAACCTCACATTTCTCATTTTCTCATATTTGGCATAAAATTATACACCTTGCTTTGTACCCCCATTCTATATATTTTTGTGTTTATCATTAGAGATGTCTAATCTATTTGTCACATATTGCATTTATAAATTTTATCATTGTATAGGATCCATGTATTTACATACATATATTTATGAGAAACCAAGAATCGATAAGCCAATGTTGATTACCAAATTTTGTAGTGGATTGATAGTCAAATAAGCTTTTACATATAGAGTACTAAGTTTGAGTCACTCTAGGAGTTCTCAACACAATGTGGTTAGTTTGTTCCTCCAAATGTGGAGTGAACATGTCACATACCGCCACATACATTCGAAGAGTTTTGACAAACTCTCCAAGTCAGCTCATAAAGCCACCTAAGATGACTTATGACATGTACATAATTACATGTATAATTACTTAAATAAGTAATAATATATATCTACACTAACACCCCCTTTATGATTAGCTTAGGTGAGCACAAAGATGGATGGGTCCCAGAAACTAGGCCTAATCAGGTACCCATATACAATAAAAATATCTCATGAAGTGGAGAAAAGGTAGAAAACCTTCTGGGAAAAATTACCTTCCAAAAGAGAGAAAAGAAAGAACTAGAAGGCACCCCCCAAAGAGGATGACCTCTCTGAATGTTCTCTAACTACTCTAGATGATGTCCTACTAGAAAGAATCCTTGGATGCTCTCTAGGAAGTGCCTTTGGAATCTCATGTAGCAAAGGAGCAAGAACAACTGCTAGAAAGAATTTTTGGATGCTCTCTTGTGGAGCATCTCTTGAATCTCATGTACCAAGAGATATAGGTACTGTCAGAAGAGTAAGATGAGCACATTGTAAATAATTACTAGAATTTCATGAAGAAGCAACACAAAACACTCAAGTAGCCACAGGTGTAGTAGAAGTGCAATCTAGAACAAAAAGGAAAAAATGTTCAAACATAAATGTTTGGTAGAAAATAGTTGAATGATCTTGTTGCATAGAACCAATGAAAGTTCTCAGAGATGTAAGACTAATCTATGAAGTGGCAATAGGAGCATCATCACCATCAGATGTAAAGTGAGAAAATGTAAAGTTACAGGAGAAGTGATAAATCTTTCTAATTGCAACAATTTCTCTACTCTAAGAATCTCAAATTAATGTTGAAGTGCATATAAACTCAACTATTTTATTTGAACAAGTCAGTTGATATACATAAAGTAGATTTTTGTCAAGTTAGGAATGAATAAGACATTATGGATGTATCCATTACCTATATGTATTGTTCGTTGTCAACAAACAATATGATAATGATCATCTATCAGGATTTTGGACATGTTGGTAGGATAGAATGACATGAAAACCTCTGGATAAGGAGACATGCGATCAATAGCACCAAAATGAAGAACCCATTAGTTTATCTTGGAATTATTTGAAGATGACATAGGAGCCCAAATACATGCCCCCTTGAAGATTTTGTCCCCAAATCGCTTAATTGCCCCCTTGAATTAGGTACTTTATCATGTAGTGTTATAGGCCTAAGCATGACAATTAAAATCACGCCCTAATACTTATCCTATTAACAATAAATGACATAATTTAGCCCTATCAATTTTTAAAAGAACCTTAAATTTGCCCCTAATTTTAAATTGCCCCTAAAGTTTGTATTTTATAATTTCTTAATGCATAAGCATTTGTCTATTTTAACATTAAAGAAACAAAATTTTAAATCCCTAGTTGAATCCTATGAAATTCAAAGCCCAAAAAAAATAGGGCACATATTATGCTAAGAGAAGAGTAGGGTTAGGCTGCCCCCAAAATTAGGGCAAAAGGGGAAAATTAAACATGGGCGACCAAAAAATGATGGCCAGGATTGCAGCAAATAGGCTCACAAATAGACTTCACAACGCCTATGTGCCAAACACAGGAAAAGCCACTATGAATAGGAGGAGAGAAAAGCCTTCCAGATTAGAGCCAAGCTTAGGATAAGGGAAATGAATCCCCACGTCATGCGTAGGCCTTCGAGTTCGTTCAAATTTTGAAATAGGAATGGTATCCCCAATGCCAAACATAGGACTTTGATGCCTTTTTAAATACCAAACAAAGTATAGGTGGCGTGCCATAGAGTATGGATGGCATGCAGGGTCGTCTCTCCTTAGCTAGAGCACTTGGGATCCTCTGTTTGACATATATGTTTGGACACCTCTTTACATGAAAACAAATAGGACTGTGCAGGTGTCCTCAGGTGGTCTAATGCCTCCCTCAAGTATAGAGGACCGATGCCTTACTCAGGAATAGGTGAGTGAACACCAATTGAACACTAGATGCCACAACAAATCAACCCTCTAAAGATGTTTTACAAGCTCCCAGAAGTCTTAGGTGCAATCATCTGAGCAACGTGACCATCCTCCATGCTATGCAAGGTTTTAAAGCATATAGAGGTGGCATGCCAAAAGGGGTAATGGTACCTTCTTCGGGTGCAGAACCTGGCCAAAATAGTCCACGAGCTCTATGGAGGCGTTGTGCCTTATGAACATGCCGATGCCTCTTTCAAGGCAAAGTTTAGCCTTTCCCAACACTGAAAGGCACTGAAACACCTCCTTGGTCGTAGAAAAAATGGCCTCCACCAAATGCCTTCCTATACTAGGAATTCTCACGCAGCTCGTGGCTTCAATCACCCAGTTTGGCCTTTCAAATGCTTTCATAATATGAATATTCTAGATCAGGGAAAAAAAGCCTGTCGCCTTACAAAATGCCTTGCAAACCAAACATGGCTTCTACACAATGCTTCAGGGAAATTTGACCTCCTACTCATAGATTTAGATGTCGTCCACTCCAGGATGCCCTTTAGTAGGATTTTAAATGGTACCGAGGCAAGGCAATGTGCCTCCAAATGAACTAGCAACAAAAACTTATCCTCACTCTCATACTATATGAGAAACCAAGAATCGATAATCTAATGTTGATTACCAAATTTTGGAGTGGATTGATAGTCAAATAAGCTTGTACATATTGAGTAGGGAGTTTGAGTCACTCTAGGAATGCTCAACAGAAGGTGGTCAGTTTGTTCCTCCAAATGTGGAGAGAGCATGCCACATACTACCACATACCTTGGAAGAGTTTTGACAAACTCTCTACGTCGGTTCATAAAGCCACCTGAGATGACTTATGACATAGGTAGATAATTAAATGCATAATTACTTAAATAAGTAATAATATATATCTATACTAACAATATTAAATTTACTTATGATGTAATTTTTTCACTCCTTCGATTCCTTGCATCCAATGATGCACCTTTGCTTGAAGGGGGCATGTATCATATCGCTAACACTCTTATGTTGTGCTTGTAAATAGTTATAGGTGCCTACAAAGATGTTCATCACCATGTCTAGATTGAACTTGATCACATGATATGGTAGTGCTTGATATGCCATACCACTTTCCTTACTAGTAGTTCATTTTTCTAACCATGATCTATCCTCTCTTTCACTCTCTTGTTTTTGCACACAATAAAATCAACTCACAATTATTCTTATCTTTACATGTGTGAGAGAAGCTACTCATTGCATATATTTTCTAGATTTTATAGTTTTTTTATGGAGGGCACACACAAAAGAGGATGAAAATAGAAAGAGATCAAACTAGGTCCATTACTACCTAACCTTACATGGACAATTCACAGTGGAGCGAAGGCTAACTTCTATGAGGACTCATGGAATAGACGGCCAAAACTCTCCTCGAGAGAATAATTGAAGGATGCAAGGAGATTTCTATAATAGAATTAGGGATATAAGGTGAAAGACTAATGTTATTCAAACCCAAGTGCTTTCTCATGTAAAGCAATATTGAAAATTTTTTAGCACTACAACTTTCACCTCGATTGAAAGAGTATGCTTCAAGGAATCGTAGAATCAAGGACCATTTTCCTGTCAAGACAAGAGGATGAAATAATTTGGGTAGTGGATAAGTCTGGTAGATACACAATTAACCAAGGCTATAGATGGTTAAACCAAAATAAAAGAATGAAATCCAACTAGCCAACACACCTCTATTGGAATGATGCAGTACTACCAAAGGCAGGAGTGTTCACATGGATAGCTTTGTAAAACAAAATTCTCACTGAGGTTAGATTACAGAAATTGTCCATATGGACAAGCTTCAATTGTGTTCTATGTGGAGAAGAAGATGAAAGTACGGACCACCTACTACTTCATTTCTCTTTTAGTAGGGAGTGCTGGTATTAGCTCCTTACAAGATTGAATTGGGCTACGCCACTACCAAAGACATTATTAGCCGTCTTTTGAAGTTGGCCAAATCTGAATTTAGAATTAACCTTTGCCATCTTGTGGGATGTAAGCCCTTCCATGGTGATATGGACCATTTGGAAAAAGAGAAATTTTCGTGTCTTTAGGAAAACTTCTTCAACATTTCATAAGATTTGCGGGGACTTAGATAAAGCAATATTAGAAGTGGTTATGGCTAAATTTAGGAAAGAAAATAATTAGAATTCTAGATGGACAAGCTGGGATGAGAAGATGGTAAAGTCATGGAACATTTTAAAGCCAATATTTAATGGATTGGAAACTAGGGCAGATGGTCTGAAAGTGGATAGGAGTCCAATAATGTGGAGTCCTCCAATCCAACTATTTGTAAGACTAAATTTTGACGGATCCTATAGAGAAAATTTAGGGCTCTCAAGAATGAGGTGTGTCATTAGGAATCATAAAGGGAAACTATTTTGTGTCCAAATTGACCAAAATCCAGCAAGGAACAAACAATGAAGTAGAGGCATGGGCACTCTTGCATGGACTCCAGTGAGCATTACAATATGAACTCAAAAATTTATGGATAGAGGGGGATCCTCTAAATGTCATAAGGGTGATCAAATCAAAGAGAATGGAAAATTAGCCAGTGGAATACATCCTTAAGAAAGCATTGGTTCTCATGCAGGAGTTAGATAGCTTCTAGATCTCACACTACTCAGGGAAGAAACTAGTGTGACAAATGAGTTGGCAAATATAGCAGTTGTTTAACCTCATGAGGTAATGACATTCGATCCACATCAGGAAAAAGTACCCTCTAAGTTTATGATGTTGATAGAGGTCGACAAATAAGGGATAAATAACAATTGAGCTTATGTAGGAAATGCATCAAAGATTTGAAGCTTTACTAGCAAGTCCTTAAACTACATTTTCTAGATTTCCTTGCTCATGAGATGAGATTGGGAAGTAGATTCTATAAATTTCAGTCTCTTGGTTCATGGCGGACAGGTGTTAGGTCTCAGATGCATAACAAAAGGAATTGCTATTTTAACAACTAAGTTAGGGTCCATCAAAGCTATGAAGGTGTAGAAAGGATGTCCTAGTTGTTTAAAATCTTTGATTTCCTACATCTTTATCAATGAATGGCTATTATAAATAAATGACTATTATGAGTGGTTGTTTAAAGTAGTATGCCAACATTCTTATCAATGAATGTCTATTATAAATGTCCAAAATCCCCAAACATAGAAGAGAATGTTAAGATTAATGGTAAGTACTTAGAGTAGCTATAAAGAGATTGGGCCATTTGTAATTAATGGGCAATATTTTCACTAACCCCTAGGTTTGCCCTACACACCAAATCTTCCATGTCTAGCTGGCACGAATTGAATCCAATTCCTCATAAGTGCAGATGAGTAATCTTCAATGGGAAGCAATCTAATCTCTCCTTCAAGAATTACACCTAGGATCGTGGCAGGATTTCTAGTGGTCACATCACCCAAAGAAGGACAAGACATAAATGAGGATGGGACACATGCAGAAGGGAGCTATACATGATGTTATGTGCCAAATTTGGAAAGGATCCACATCCTTCATGATGGGTTCAAATGTTGACTTTTTTTATGCTATTTCTTATGCTTCCAAACTTTATACCTATGATATTTCAGATACTTTTCTAAGACATCACCATAATGTGTTGTCTTATATATATTCTACAAACCTTGAAGCTAATCTGCTAATGTGAAACATGGTGATAATATTTGTCAATTGCATGAGTTATACATAAGTATGTATGTATATAAATGAGATTTTATAGATTAATTATGAAGGCTATTTTGTATACATTTTTTTATCAATTAACCCTATGTAGTAGTGAGTTGGTAGCGTTAAGGAGAGGAGAATTTGCAGCACATTGCAAGATAGAGCATTGAAGGAAGTCATAGTTAAGTGCCAACTAAAGCTGAATGTGATCATCATGGAAGAATAAATACAAGAGAAGAAGAATACTTGTTCTATGATTCTAATCACAGCTTATGTGTTTTCATTCATGAGCCATTGAAGAGGAATTTCTATTTGAATGGAACTCTGCTTCCTTTATTTTAGTTAGATTAATAGATTGATCTTGAACCTATACCCTGATATCTGTGGATGAATTGATGATCAAGTTAGTTGGTAGTTACATCGTACTCTCCCATTTCTGTATAACTTAGGAGGGATGAGTTCGATGGTAAGTTAGTTTTTCTTTCCAAGTTACTTTATTTTTACAGTTGATCAACAATTACTCTATTTTTATGTTGGAAGATCTAGACATGTTTTGTTGAATACAATCTAAAAAGATCCTATTTTTGATATGAAGTGAATAGAACTATGTGTTATAAGAATCTGAAGTAGATTTAGTTTCTAGATTAAGTGAGATAGTTCCTTGAGCTGGCCACTCAAGGTACTAACCCTCACTTTGTATATTTCCTCATTTATTTATGCATTTCTAGTTAAAACTGTTTCATGTTATTTTATAAAGTTGCATTGTGGAATGAGTAAGATATCTTGATTGCTATTTCTAGTAGTTGTGAGTGCATATTTCAAGTCCTCCGAAGGTTAGTGTCAATTCTTTTATCATTCTATTTGTTTTAAGTTAATTCTGTAATTCTCTATTGAATATAGTTATCTTTAGCTAATGCTGAAGGTACCCGTAGCAACTGGATTTCAAATTGTTTTTGTTGTTCTTACATTTCTATGAACTTAGTGAATTAGGTTAATTAGAATAAGTTTGTATGAGTTAGTTTAGGATAGAAATGAGTCTTGAAGGCATATATAATGCAGGCATCATCATAAGCTTACGCTCCTTGGTCAATAATTCAATGTAGGAATGCAATGATAGAGTGGACTATTCAGATAGGTTCGCCCATGAATTTTGTTTAAGTCTACAATGCATTGGTTTTCCTCTACATTTTTGGCGCCATTGCCGGGGAAGGTGCTACCTTCATAGTCTCATTAGTTTTTATATGCTTTCATAGTTTAAATTTTGCTTTTAACATTAGACTTAATAAATTTACTTTTTAGGAAACACTAGATATTCTACTAACATTGTGCAGGATCGCTAAAACATAAAGCTCAAATTACTATATGCAGTGGTAGAGAGATCACTAAGGTAGATTCCTCCCTTCAACTTCTCAAGATAACGAGGACACAGTTGACTTTATCAATTCTATGAGTAGAAAGTGCTGAAGAAGAGTTTCCTCTTACATCTTCATCAACACCTTCTATGTCTCCATCAGCTTCCTCCACAACTATAGAAGGGACTTTTAGAACCATGGCAAATGCTGTAGTAGAGGATTTTCTAAGACAAACAACATTTGAATTCCCTATCCCAGATCAAGCACGGGCTACTACTTTGAAAAATATACCACCTTCTGCATTACCTATTTTCTACGGCTTGGTGACTAAAGATCCTGACACTTTCTTGCTCAAGTTTGATGTCTTGTGTAGGAGTTATGACTACACCACTGATCCTTACACACTAAAGTTTTTCCCCACCACACTAAAAGATGCTTCTTTAAGATGGTTTATGGGATTGGGGAAAGATGTCATTCTAGACTGGGATACCATGAAGATAAAGTTCCTAGCAAAATATAAAGACTACTACAAAGGACATGATAGGAGGAGATATGACATCTTTAGGATGTAACAAAAAGAGGATGAACCACTAGAAGACTATGTTGAAAGATTCTAGTTTTCCTTGAAGAAAAACCCTCCAAATAGATTGCCTGAAGAATCACTGAAGCTAGTCTTTTTGAGGGGAGTTAATGATGACTGCATGGATGCCCTCAATCTCATCAGAATAGGGGATATATCTCAACTTCCCTTTGAGGATGTCTGCAGAGCTTGCAGAAATTATTCTAGGACCTTTTCCAGAAAACCAAGGGGAGAAAGAGAAGCCATCACAGGCAAGGCAACTAATAGAGTTTCAAGAGTGGAAATTAGTAACTTGCTAACCAACATGAAGGAGGACATTATTAACCATATGGCTACACACCTGGACACTCTTCACATTAAGAAGAAACAAGAAGAGGTAGATGCAATGCTTACTAAATACTACCCCAACTGTAGACAGAAGAAGGCCAATTGTAAATGCAAAAGGGTGCCCAGTATCCAGCAAGAAAAGATTGAAAGGCTAGAATTACAACCATTTGAAGGAGAAGATGGACAACTATTCTTCATAGATCAAAGGAGAGCTTGGTAGCAATGACAAGATATTCCCTTTAATCCACTTAATTTTAATTCTCCCATTCCTATTACAAACTAGAATTTCTCTGCTTGGAATACTCAGCAGTGGCCTGATAAACCAAATACATGGTAAAACCCACAATGGTCTATTCCCCAATGGCCTACTCCACAAGCAATTTGGAACCAACAACAGCCAAACTCATGGCCTGAACAAAATTTCCAAGGTCCCAACTATAACACCTAGTGGCCTACTCAATAGCAAAAATGGCAACATTAATGGAACAAGGGCCAGCAATGGTAGCAAAATGCTCCTTTTCAGCAACCTATGATTCCATCTTAGCCACAATAGCCAACCATAATGCTTCCATCAACACCTCAAAATCCACCTCCTAGACCTACCCAAATCCCTGCCCAACCTCCACCTAACCCTAACAACAA
This sequence comes from Cunninghamia lanceolata, assembly GCA_027924645.1. Classification (NCBI taxonomy): domain Eukaryota; kingdom Viridiplantae; phylum Streptophyta; class Pinopsida; order Cupressales; family Cupressaceae; genus Cunninghamia; species Cunninghamia lanceolata. The sequence continues at coordinate 11,365,842 of BSBN01000482.1, forward strand.
GCCTGTCCAGCAGGCTTATACTAATGAGGTAATGCAATATCCCACCTATGGGGTGGAAGTGAGTAATGTTCATCTTAGATCAGGGAAGCAACTCGCAAGGCCTTCATCTCCCCAAATCACAAAGCTTGAAGATGAAAAACCCACTGAAGCAATCTTAGATAAACCACCTTTGGAACTTGCATTAGCCCAAGATGCCAAAACCACCTTACATCAAAAGCCTCCTCCTCTCCTTGAGCATTTGGCCATGCAAAACCAAACAGCCCAAACTGATACTGTCCTTCTTAGCTAGCTAAAAGATATAAGCATTAAGATTCCCTTAATCCAAGCCATCAAAGATATTCCTATCTACACCAAAACTATTGGGGATCTTTACATAAAGAAGCCAAGAAGGAAGAGATTAGACCCTCAGATAGTGCATGTTTTACGTAATCTTGTTGATCTCATGTTGGATAATATAACTATTCCCAAATATATAGATCTAGGTAGTACAGTGGTCGATGTCAAGATCAATGGGACTCTGATTAAGAATCCTTTGATATATTTAGGTGCTACAATTAATGTCATGACCAAGGAAACAATGCAGACACTCCAATTGAACAACCTTAGGCCCACTTAGACAGCCTTGCAATTAGCTGATAGGTCTATAGTCAAACCTAAAGGAGTCATAGAATATTTGGTCATTGCATTAGATTATTGGGAATACCCTATTCATTTCATAGTTTTGCAGTCGAAGTTTAATCTTGCTATTCATCTTCTTATACTAGGTAGACCATGGCTTGCCACTGTTGATGCATTTATAGGTTGTAGGTCTGGTAACATGATCATATCCAATGGGACTGTGACCAAGAAATTAGTTTTATATCCACCAGCCCAGCCATACCATGAGCTTGAACAATCCATTTGGCCTATCCTGGAAGATGAAGACACCTCCTTGCAAACCTTGATGACTATTAAACATAGCCCCTTGTTGGATATCACAGATGAATATGAGTTACTTACTCACATTATACAAAATGACTATGGGAGGCACCCATAGCAACAAGACTACCTATCTTGCTTACAATACCCTTTGAGCAGCATAATACCTAGTTGTTCCTCAGAAGAAGTATCCCAAATATTTCATGTGTTATTACTCTAGCAATGCTTACTGGTATTACCCAGCCTTGATTTGTCTTTTGTGCAAATACTATCCAAACAATTAGAAATCAAGCCAGGTAAGATGTTGAATATTAACAATACATTGATTGATGAACAACAGCAATCCCTACATAAAATATTCATACACACTCAGCAGCATTCGCCTGGGATTACAGTGACATGAAAGACATTGATCCTGCCTTATGCATGCACAAAATATATATTAATGATGTCTATAGACCCATTAGGCAACAGTAGAGGTGCATGAACCCCGCCCTCAAAGAGATTGTGAAAGTTGAGCTTCAAAAGCTTCTAGATGCAAGATTTATATACCCCATTTCAGACAGTGAATGGGTTTCACCATTGGTCATAGTGCCCAAGAAAGGTGGCAAATGGAGAGTCCGTATTGATTGTAGGGAACTGAATACTGCTACCAGGAAGGATCACTTTCCATTGCCACTTATTGACTAAGTTCTTAACTCTTTAGCAAGAAAGAAATATTTTTCCTTTCTTGATGGTTTTAGTGGCTATAACTAGAATAAGATTGCTCCAGAGGATCAGGATAAGACAACATTTACTTTCCCTTGGGGGACATATGCATACTCTGTCTTACCCTTTGGTTTGTGCAATGCTCCAACTACATTTCAAAGAGCAGTCCTCAGTAGTTTCTCTAATTTTTCCTATGATAGCATGGAGATTTATATGGATGACTTCACCACATATGGTGATACATATGATGAAGCTTTACACAAATTGGAGAAAGTGATGAAAAGATGTACAGAGCACAACCTCTCTTTGAATAATGAAAAGTGTTTTTTGATGATGACACAAGGAGTAGTCTTGGGACATTTCATCTCCAGTGTAGGAATACAAGTGGACCGAAAGAATATTGAAGTTATTTCCACCCTACCTATTCCACAGAAATAGAAGGATGTAAGGAGCTTCCTGGGACATGCAGGATACTAGAGGAGGCTCATTCATGGTTTTAGCAAGATTGTTGCCCCTTTGTTTACTTTGTTGACCAAGGACAGTGAATTTGACTAGACACCAAATTGTCAGACTTCTTTTGAAAAGCTAAAATCAACTTTGACGCAAGCTCCAGTTCTCAGAGGTCCAAATTGGACACTACCTTTTCACGTCCACACTAATAAATTAGACTTTGCAATTGGAGCAGTTTAGGCCAGTAAGAAGGCACTAAGCGATATGCCATATACTATGTAAGTAAAAAATTGCAAGGAGCTGAGTTAAATTACACTGTGACAAAGAAAGAGATGTAGGCATTTGTTTATGCCATAAACAAATTCAGACACTACATTACTAGTTATCAAGTATTCATCCACATAGATCATGCTACAATTAGATATTTGATGAATAAGCCCATAGTGGGTGGCAGTTTTGTCAGATGGTTATTGTTACTATAAGAATTTGACATCACAATTGTTGACAAGCTAGGTAAGGCTAATGTAGTTGCTGATTTCCTATCTAGACTACCAACACAATCAACAGAAGGGGTGGTTGATGACTCTTTTCCTGATGAACATCTCTTTACTCTCACCATACACACTCCCTGGTATGCAGATATAGCTAATTATTTGGTTTCAGGGCAGATTCTAGGATACTTTTCTCCAAGGGGGAAAAGGTAGATGGTTCACAAATGTTTTCCTTATTCATGGATTTATAGATTTCTATTTTATACTGGCCCAAATAATATTATGTGCAAATGTATCATAGAGGATGAGATGTTTGGTATATTGAAGGCCTGTCATGATGAGCCTTGTGGGGGACATTTTGTAGCCAAGAGGACAACTTTCAAAATACTAACAATAGGGTATTACTGGCCAACACTTCATAAAGATGTTGTCAAGTACACTAGGAGCTGTGATAGATGTCAGAGAATGGGGAGGCCTACAAGAAGTGATGAGATGCCCTTGTAGCCACAGATCTCATTGGCTCCTTTTGACAAGTGGGGATTGGATTTTGTGGGTCCCATATCTCCTACATCCAACAACAAAGAATACATCATGGTATGTACTGATTACTTAACTAAATGGGTTGAAGTGAAGGCATTACAGTTTGCCAGAGATGGCAATGTGGCAAAATTCTTGTATGAGGACATCTTCAATAGGTATGGTGTGCCAAGGGAGCTAGTAACTGATCAAGGACCACAATTTACATCTAATTTAATCACCAAATTGGTTGAGGGATATCAGATCAGACATAAGAAATCCACTCCCTACCATCATCAAGCTGATGGTCAGGTGGAAGTCACAAATAGGGAGATTGAGAACATCTTGACAAAGATAGTGTAGCTTCACAAAAGAGATTGGGTTTATAGGCTCCCAGAAGTTGTTTGGGCATACAGAACAACCTGGAAGCCAACTACAAGATTTACACTTTATGAGTTGGTCTATGGCAAGATAGTAGTTCTGCCTATAGAATTTAAACACAAACCCCTGAGGACAGTAGTGGAACTAGGAATGGATTTGACCACAACACAACAAGATAGGCTACAACATTTGAATGCTTTGGATGAAATCCGATTGGAGGCCATTCATCACACAGAGGTCATATAGAAACAAAGAGCAAAATGGCATGACAAGTTCATCAAGAGAAAGGAATTCACTGCATGTGACTGGGCACTCCTTTATGATTCAAGATACAAGGAGTTTAAGGGCAAGCTTTAGTCCTATTGGTTAGGCCCATATGAGATCAAGAAAGTCTTTCCTAATGGTGTAGTTCAATTGCAAACTATTGATATAGTTTGGTTTTCACTACTAGTAAATGGGTACAGGCTAAAACTGTATAAAAGGTCACTTCAGAAAGATGACTTTCTTGTTTCTCTAGCTACTTAGTATGGTTCTCATGACACTCTTGATGATGATGATGTGACACCAAATGATGCACCTTCAAATACTGATCCACTAGCACTATCCAGTGATGTGGAGGTTGAGTTGCAATACTCATCCCCTATCGCTGAAACATAATTTTCTTTGCTTTAAAATCACATGCACACACATCACATTGTACATGATGGCCATAGTCAATTTCAGAGGGACCTATTTTTCACATATCATAGGGACCTATCGCAGTTGGACCCTAGTTTCCTATTTCTGAACATATTCAGTCGAGACTTGTGCTGCGGGTGCCTGTAGCAAAAAGTGTCTGTAGAGATTTGCAACCATTTGGCACACATTTCATTCTTCTTCCCGCACATTTCCTTACTGCTCCACGTACTTCAATCACCTTCAACAATCCAATGGTTGCAACATGTTTGTTCTAATTGTATTAGCAGTTGTTACATCAACTTCTACGGTCTATCATATCGAATAAATTTTGACGTACCTGCCACCCTTCCATCTACTCTATGCATATCACTCCTCTTGTACCAAATCAATTCCAATGTACTAATCTCCTTTTCCAAGGTGATCCGCTCCATGCTCTTCATAATCAATGCACATAAGGTAACCTTTTAATGATTATCTTCAAAATTTCTATTTATATTCATTATTACTAAGTGTTTATTTCATCCACGCGGCAATATATCACCCTTTTCATGTAATCATTACTCTTTCATCCCTGCACATTCATTTGTGAAGTGTGGTCACTTCACCTTTCAGTTGGGGGGAGGGGTATATGGTCAGTTTTTTTTTACCATCAATCACATTTTTAAGCTGTTGTCAAGGTTTTCCTATGTCATTTTCCATGATAGTCAACCTACCCTAAATTGTGAGCTTGTTATTTCCCTATGAGTGAGATGAATTTCAATTTTGTACTAGCAAATAACTCTAAAAGCTACAGTTGTGGGGTGAAAGAATTGATAGACAATTTTCTAAGGTGGTAAAATTGAAATTAGGTAGAATTAGGTAGAATTGAGAATTCATGAGAGTGCAAAATACATGTGCAATGGGGGGTGATGTAATTAGAAGAGAACCATCATTCTATAAGGAGATATTAGAAGATGTATTGGTTCTACCACTCTTTACTAGAGTGGGGTGGTTAGACTATTTTCTGAAGTTAACAGAGTATGAGAATGATATAGCAAGGGATTTTGCAGCAACTCTATAGTATGACAAAGCGACAATGAGGGGATTAGTTGTGGACGCCTCTAAAATAGCTATTGTGCAAGTCACCAGATTACCATGAACAAGGTCTGAGTATCCAGCTCATGCTAATGTAGCAATGGTGAGGGAGGAATTTTACGAGCATAGTGAGAACCTAGATTCGACCACACAAGGTATAAAAATATTATCCCTTCTGTTCTTTTGGGGGAAATGTGCTTCGTATATTATCAAATATATCACTTGTGATGGTAGACATAACTTGTTGTATACTACACACTTTAAATTGTTGAATCACCTGCGCCATGAAAAATTGGTTAATGTTTCCAATTATATGTAAAATATGTTGAAAAGAATGGCGTTTGAATATTAGAAAAGACAAACAGAGACTACATTGTCTCATCATTGTTTGATAGCTCTACCGGTTAAAAGAGGTTCGAGAATCCAACACCCACAGGTTAGCTAGGATACTTTTAAACAATGCAAGGATATTTATGAATTACTAGAAGTAGTTGAACCTCAAAACAAGCCAGAACTAGAAGTTGAACCTAATGTTGGACCTAAAGTCAAGCCTGAACGGGAAGAGCCATAGGAGGAAATTCCTCTAGAAACTATGCTAGTGATAGTAGAAGAAACCTTAATTCCTAACCCTAAACCCATGAGGGGAACTATGAGAAGTGATGCTTCTACTTCTTCTAAGAAGAAGAAGAGTGAGAAGAGTATACCTTCCAAATGAAGAAGGTACGTTTCTTCATCCTCTAGTTCTGATTCAGAGTAAATTTATTGCACAAAAATGGGAAAAATAGTTCCTAGCGATCCTGTTAAAGAATTTTTCAATGTTACTAAAAATAAGGATGAAGGTTTTGATTTTGAACAAGAAAAAGAGTTGTTAAAAGATAGAAATATGAGGCAAGAACTTCAGGAAGCCCTTAATAGAATTAAACAATTAGAAGAACAAGTGAAAAAATACGAGGAAAAGGATAGGGAAAAAGAGATAAGAATAAAAGAATTGGAAGAGAAAATTCAGATGTATGGTCATGGTTCTAACATGGATCTCTTGGCACAAGTAATTGAGAGTAAAATAGAAAATGACGAAACAGAATCTCCAATCTTGCAGCCTCCTGTAATAAGACCTCCAACATGCCTTACTGTTCTATCTATGGGTTTTGAATTGATGAAGTTCAATGATGAATTCAAGTAAGAAAAAGAAAACTGGGAGAAGGAGAAACAAATTCTTAATACATCATTAGAAAGTAAAAATGCTAAGTTAAAATGGTTAGAAGGGAAGCTAATAGAGGTTGTTGACAGGGCAATTCAAATCATAGAATGCAGACCTCCACCAAAATTTAATGCCTTACTTCTAAAAGAAAAGTTTCTTAGTTTTCAATTCAATAGATTCATCAATGATTAGTTTATTTCTATATATTCAAAGCATGATTTTTTCCAGTTATTTCAAGGAGTCAG